>JAUZSU010184966.1:0-12361 GCA_034780255.1 Parotocinclus maculicauda
ATCTAGGTGTTAGTGCTAAATCCCATTATAAGGCTAATTCATTTGAAATACTGATTCTTAATGTGACTGATCCATCAATAGGTAATTCTAAACTATACTCTTTTGAGCTATTTATCGCCCTCCCGGCCTTTACTCAGAATTTCTTCAGGAATTTGATAATTTTCTTTCCTGCTTAGTACTTAGTACTTTTGAGAGATAAGGCTCTAATTGTAGGTAACATTCACCTTGAAAATGAGCACTTAAAATTGCTTTTGAGTTCATTTTGGAAACCATGAGTATTACTCAGAATGTGCTGGGACCGACCCACCGCTGTAATCATACTTTAAATATAATATTAATGTTTGGTATCGATATAGATAACATAGATGTTTTGCCTCATCTCGTAGTTTTTGAGCTAAATGCATCAAGTAATATTCATCTACTCCCTCGTTATCACACTAAGTGCACTATTACTTCAGATACATTTACATTTACATTTACAATATTTAGCAAACGCCCTTATCCAGTTATAAATTACATAAATACTGTAAATACTGTAAGGATTCAGTTTTCGAATTGAGTGTCCAAACATAGCCTTTGCTTGACAACGTCTGGTATCAAAACTTTTCAGAATATTTCTTGGTTTATTTTTTAAATGAGTTGATGTCAGCTAAATGCTGTTTAGTTTCATAAAGTGGTATACAAGGTAGAGTGGCTTCTTTGCTTCTTTTTGTCTCAGACTATGTTTTTACATGGACTTGGGCTCTAGCTTGCTCATCGATTGCAATACTGCAGCTAGAGTCCTTTTGAGATTATTTCCCATTCTTGATGTTTTAGTTAAGACCACTGGAACCGAGTCTGTGTCAAGACCAAGATCAGGACACATTGCGTCTAAACTGACTTAAGATGAAACCTTGGTTTAGTAGACGAGTCTTAGTCTAGAATGAGACTGGGAGTGGCTGAGACTGAATTACGGATGAGACCATACTGAGATTTCCAATCTTTTTTTTCATGTAAGTTATTTAATATTATAGTTCATCATTATCATCATGATTATCATCATCATCATCATATTTTGTCAAATATAACTATAATTATGATGAATTGTTATTATATCATGGTCTTACTCAAACAATGTAACTTTTGGTAGCAAATAAATAAGTGATGGTTCTGTTTCTTTTTATTTTAATATAGTTAATATACTTCTTCAAATTAATATAGCTAAAAGCATCCATTATCTAAATTTTTATTAAATGTGAAAATATAATAAATAACATTTCAATCTGACCTCAAACAAAAACTAAGGAATAATAATAATAATAATAATTATTATTATTACATATATATAAAAAGACTTGTGAAAATATTTAACATGATTGCATGACTGATTAAATCGTAATGTCAATACTAGAAAAAGTTTGACTTAAGACAGCTATCCTTACCATTTTACACCAAAAGATGAACTGAGTGCAACGCAAACTCTAGCAAGACTCTCCTAATTATATTTAAACACAGCAAATTTGTATATGACAGAGAAATCACTTGAAAATATATTTGGTGTGAGAATAACTATGCATACTTACTGTGCTACTGTACTGTGCTTATTGCTTGAAAATGTAATAAAAAATCTTCATCCATTAGCTCCTTACTGAAGTAGTAACCCAGAATTAGAATTAGAGCTTCTGGTCAATCCAAAATTAATTTGGGAATATTTCATTTATACATGTTAACTAAATTAGGCTAAGAAAAGCTCAAATTGACCTTAAATGTCAAATTGCTTTACAGCACAACACTGGAAAACCTAGTAACATATTTTGTAATAAACAGTCCTGTGTGACTAAAGCTATCACAAAGTGTCTTCTAGCACAAACTTATGCTAACCATAAGACTCTGAAAAGACCTTTAAAAGACTTGTTTGCATTTCAAAATTCATTTTTTCAATATTTGTTTAACGGGCTGGACAGTATTACAGTATAAACAGCATTTTACCACAATACTATAACAATTTAAAAAGTTTGTGATGCCTCTTTTGCTGTTTCTGCAGCTTTTCTAAATAACCCCACAAGTGTTCAATAAGACAAAGATCTACTGATCTGTAAAAACATTTGATAAGTGCAACTTAGCAAATGCCTCTGATATCCTTCATGCACCCATTTGATTCAGAACTATCCCTGTCAATAATAGCACTTTCTCTGGCCAACAAGTGACCATCTGGTTTTACTTTATTCGGGTGTGCAACCTATTAATGCTGAACAATAAAATGTTTTTGTTGCTGAATGAAAATAATTTTTATTCAGGAGGCTTGTGAACTTGTATATTTGCATAGAGAGATTAACAACGTAAATGCATAGATGGAACGAGCAATCATTTGACCGTGTAATAACAACGGAGGTAGAACACTGGGAACTGTTTCTCTGATTCTGACAGCTGACTGAACGATTCCAAACTAGTCACATGCCAAATCTTTCAATAAGAGCCAAACCTTCCATCACACATTCAGTGTGGTTTTAGAAGTCAGTAGATTGATCTGTGTGACTGAATGTTTTATAAACTCTAGTACCTCAGTAGGCATACCAAAACTGTTAATCAACACTCAACACGAGGAAGCTTTCTGTCATGCAGGTGCATAATCCAAGTTTGGATTAGATAAAAGACTGCGAGCCTCACTCAGATGAAAAGGCATTGGTTGGAAGGTTAGTTTGAAGGAAGTTGCTCTGGTTTCCAGCAGCTTTTGTTCACCACGTTTTGCTTTCATCCAACTTCTGAACTGTCATCTGGTTCCAATGAGGTATTTTCTCTGATTGTAGAACTCGTTGAAATGCTGTCCAGCCAAGCTCTCCTTTGCTCTTTCTTTCTTTGACTAAATAAACAGGAAAGAAACCCTTGTAACAGATGCTTAAATTGATAGGAAGCAGTAAAAGAGATCTGAGTTTACTCATTACGCCAGCTATTCTAAACTTTTTGAGCTTAGCCTTGCTGCTAGGTGGTAGTAATAACTGTCAAAATTAACCTTAACACTTTTTGTCTACCTAAGAATGAAAAACACCAGCTTTACCAAGCTTTACCAAGTTTACCAACCTCAAAGGTTCTGAACAATAAGCAATTCTGCTACATAGATTTTTGGATCATATTAGTCACGGGGCTAAATTTACATTCTGCTTAAAAATAATGCAAAATAAACTCCATATTCTTTTATATTACTTGTTTGGAAGATGACAAGGTCTGGAAAACAAGCATCTTATTAGCCGGTCTGGTAGCTGCAAACCTTTTAACTATGTGATAATGCGTGCATAAAATCCATTGATTGAAAACCATTGACTAAAGGCATTCTGACATGTCTGACTATTATTAATAAAGCTCTGAGGCCATAATAATGTAAATTAATGATGCTTTGATATGGAAAGCCCAATTGTATAATACAAATTATTAATATTTATAATTATTAGAAATACAAATTACTAGTCAGCTAACTTGGCTGTCATTTAGAACTGAATTATTTGCCCAATTTGCATAATCTGTACCACAAACTATCAAATTAGTAATACACTACCAGTGGTGTCTTGAATTTGATTTAGTACAATTAAATGCAGTTCATGACATAGCTAATATGGTGGTTTATTTATTTATTTTTTAAACAATTCTGACTACGAGAGCACATGCAAAATAGGTAAACACTTACTTATGATTGATGCTCATCACAGTGGCTTTATTGAAAGCTATATGTTAAATACAAGACACCAAGCAATGTTATTTCATGCATAAATGGTTAACAGTTGCAACAGCACAGTCATATATCCCAGGCACTCATATATACCATTCTTTACATAGTCATTACACTAACATCTGATGCTTGTGACCAGCATGTTCACTATCCTAATGGCCCATGCTGGTGACCATAATATTCAACATATCATAATAATGTATGTTGGTTACCACAAAACACAACATATGCTGGTCCTTTTAAGAAGCTGCTATGTTAGAAGACCACAAGGGGGTGAGGGTGGGGGTTTTAATCAAGATAAAACCAGGAAAAATGTACAGTGAAATTTGACAATAGAACCCGTAGTAGCACTGTGAAATAAGTTATGGTCAGTTCATAATCAACCAAGTTTACAATTGTACTATACATTATATAGTACATTTACATTTATGTCTGCTAAATGACATAAATGTAAATGTAAATGTACTATACAATTTGGCATAGGAACCATGAAGTGGCCAAAGTACCATCAAAAAGTCATAGAACTATGAACTTTATGGTGAAATTGTAAAAGTTCATATTAAAACTGTCAAGCAAATTACTGTTTTGAAATCTTACAGTACATATTTTCCTGGGAAGAGCTATTCATCATGGATGTGTAGCATTAAAATAAAATAAAACATTAAACAATAATGATGTATGTTTCATTATTCTTGTGCAGTTATACTTAAATCTACTCTTATTGTTTTGTTTACTCATAAATAAAATGTCAGATGTTATGAATGAATAATATTAAGCTGCTGGACGGTTAGCTATAACATGTGCATACAACAGAAGGTGCCACAATGCAAGTACTTGAATAATCTCCAATATTTATTTATAAGGCCAGAACTATCCATGGGTTACAAACAGGTATTTAGCTTTTATTTAGTGCACACAAACTAATAAAACAGTAAATTCTTTGAGCCTCATAATAAAGTTGACAAAAATACAATTTTAACCAAAAGTCTTATATTAAATGCTTTTACCAAATATTGTTTTAATTTAAGCCAATTAAATGTCTCATGTATTTGTGCAATGTTTGTTTTTGCAAATATCATACCTCATAACATTATTAATGAATCTGACTTTCAATGACTTCTGACCTAAACTACATCAAGCATTTATGGGAGCACCTGAAGACAGAGAAACCCAAGCATTCAGAAACCTTATTTGGTTTTCGGAATATTGTGAATCATGGGAAAACATGTCTCATTAGATTTCTTAGGGAGTCTATACCAACTCGAGTGCATGCTGTCATTACAGCTAAATAATTACAGCAAAAATATATTTTACACACTGAAACATATTTTGTGATTTGTAATATAATTCAAAATAGAAGTATTTTCGGTGGCAATTTCAGACCTTTGGTTCCCACTGTATATACAAATAACATTCTGTGAATGGAAGAAAGACATTGGGTTATTTGGACTGATGGGAGGCTCATTTCACCAATGAGGAGGCAGGATGCTCTACCGTCATCATTTCCAGTCCTCATACCCTTACTCAGACCATGTCAGAAGGCAGTATCCCTCTTCCAGTTGAGTCAGCATGCCTTGCCAAAAACACTTTCCTGCTGAGGACACTATATCCCACATTGGCACTGTTTGCTAGATTAAACACTGCTGATACACATATTGTCTTTGTTTTATACAATATTTTATACAGTAATTAAATGTTTTTTTAGTCTTATTAAATATAGCATTATATTCTCTTTATTATTCTCTTCATAATATTGTATTCTTTTCAGTTTATCACTGTATAGATATTCTTGTATTGTACTGTATTTTAAGTCTTAAAATGTATTTAAATATTTTATATTTGATTTGATATTTTAGCATATTACATATATCATTTAGAATGCCCAAGGAGGTTAAATCCCATTCTAGTTCTCTGTAATTTTTTTCCTTATAATGTGTGGGTAGTTTTTCCTTGCTACTGTCACCTTAGGCTTGCTCAATTAGAGTGTTGGGCCGAGATATTTGAAAAGCAGCTTCGAAACAGTGCTCCATTATAGGAAAGAGCTATGGAGATCATTTTGACTTTGACTTTTGATAATGAAACATTGAGATTTGGCTTTACCATGGTTTGATCTGAAGGATGTGCCAAAAGGCATCCAAAACCTGAAGCTTTAGTTGGCATGCAGGTGCATTCACAATGTAATATACAGTACATTAGTGGATCACATTGGAAAACATATTATTCTTATCTAATACAGATCCTGTGTTTTAGACCAGTATAAACCCTGAAATTATACCAAAACCTTATTTGCTAATCAACTATTAGTTGTGTTAGTTAATCTTATAATTTTTTGGTATTCCTTACTCAATTACCCTCTATGCACAAGATCTGATTTGGTTCTTAAGGGATCATCTCTTATCTGTGTCATGACATGCATTGTTTGGAAATTACAAGACTGACTGATATCTGAGAGAAAATGAGAATATAGCACTGAAAAGCTCTGGTACTCTATATGGGTTCTAAGTGAAAAACAGGGTGGTGGTGTGGGAATTGTGTATTGATGTCAGACAATGGAGTTACTGTTTAATCTGCTGTAAGAGTTATGAGACTTCTCTTTTCTCCAAACATGATCACATGTCATCACATCATCCACAGACAATTGGAACACTGTCTGAACTGAAGCAGCTTCTAGTTGTGAAATAAAAATGCAAAGAAAATGCTGAAAAAGACAATAAATCATATCAAGGAATGACACATTTTTAGAATAATAAATTAGACACTACTTGCACTGCGTTGCATTGCAACACTAACTTGCTCATACTTCTCAGCTTAAATACTACAAATTCTCTTTCACTGCCCAAAGGCTCCTAAATGAAACCAGTTGAATTTATTTTTCCTTTGCCCCCCTCCAGTCCACTGCTTATTGTTCAGTGTCTTTAGCAGGATATGGTGTGTTAACTCTGACTCAGCTGTAATAATTTATTGGTCACACAAATACCAGTTCTGCTAAAGGCAGTGAGGGTTGAGGGGCTGATGGGAACTCTGAGTCTGAAAAAGGCATACACTGTGACAAGGTGGAGAAACCACCCCCCTTATGATGTCTGAGCTAATGCACTGACAAAGGTCTCGCTCCATCTTGGCTGCTGAGAGATTTATCTTAGCTCAGTCAGTGCTCTCTTTCACTGTGTACTACTTCTCCACCATCATCTCCATTCTTTCCAACATCTTCTGAGTCCCTTCTAGCCTTCACTCGTCCCCCTTATGCCCCTCTTACAGGCTGTCCTACCTGCAGACCCCCGGAGCAGCATCTCATCTGTCTGTCTGTCAGTGGCTAGGTAATTGGAGCTGTTTAGGTCATAAAATCCAGGTGGGTGGGGGAGGGATGTGTCATGAACCAAGCAATGCGCCTTCCCACACTTGTTTAATGTGGAGCATAGACTAGACCATCGGTCAAACAAAGATGGATTTATTTCACCCACCTTAAGTAATTTTTCAAATATAGGGGATGACTGCTTTATTATATAAACATTCTTTCAACACTAGAAAGAGCTGCTCTAGATTCGTGACCTGGTCGGGCAGCTGAGAGCTTTTAAATGTGTTTGCTCTAATATATCAGTCTGAGAAATGCTCCTTGGTGAATATTATTTGTAATGTGTAAAGAATCTCCAATCATTATGTTCACACTTGTGAAATGGCAGAGGCTGTTTCATATTCAGACTGGAGTTACATGGGCATTACACTTGGAGCATTTAGCAGATACTAATAACCCAACGGATTTGCAATTAAGTCGAACAGTTAAGGATTATGTGCTTGGATGATGCATTGCAATCTGGCAAACCACCACCACCACAGAAGCCTGAGTTCAAGACTCAGAGGTGCCTACCAGATCAGAGATTGCATAGGTATGAATGGATATGTTTGAGAAATGGAAGTCTGGACAGGGGGATCAGTCCCTAGTGCTGCTACAGTTACAGTGTAAAAACCAAGATGATCTATTGGACTTGGCTAGTTGAAGGAAAACATGATAACACTAATAATAATTCAACAATACTTTAATATGATAATAATTCAAAGAGGAAGACCATCAATAATGTTAAGATATGCTGTAAAGATATGCTGTTTGTTCTCAGTCAGTTGTGTCTAAAATGTGGTGTCATGTGGTGATAATGTGATGATAAAAAACTTGCCTTAAAAATAGAAAAACTGACAAAAAACAACTGGGTAACTAGACAATGTTTGTGACAGAACTGTAAGAAATCAACTTAATGATGTGTTAAGCTTATTTAATTATTAAAAAGCCATTGCTCACACTGGTCACAAAAATTAGAATATATTTAATTAGAGATTATTTCATTTTTAAATATCCCCTAATTTTTTGAGAGCAATATAAAAACCTGAACTAACATTTAAATAAGAAAACAGGTTCCAGTAAGCTAAACAAAAGAATGTAGATTATTGCAGAAAATGATATTCAGCATTCAGCATTGATAATCTGCATTGGCCAATAAGTTGATGCTGTAACTGGTCTGGTGCCATTTTCATGAAACATAAAAGAATGTGCTATTAATTTATGACAAGGAGTGGTATTTCAGGTAATTAGAAATGTTGGCTGAGTTTTTCTAATTACATTAATAAAAAAATAGGACTCAGGACTCTGTGCTCCTAACCAATAAGTAACTACATATTCTTTTTTCTCTACGAGCTGATGGTCCGGTACCAGCACCTCACACTTAGATGTCCCTCCACCTCAGCATTACTTTACTGGTTTTTATCAACAGAACACAGTCCCACCATACCCGTCCATTCCAGAGTGCATCCATCATTCAGTTATCAGGAGACAATGTGGATCCAAGGACTTTCTTCCTTTTATATTGAGGGAGTTTTCCTTTCAACTGTCAACCTAGGCTTGCTTAATTTGGGATTGCTAATATAATATCTAAGATATAATATACAAGATAATATAACATTTTAAATATAATATTGTAAAGCTGCTTTAAGACAAGGCACCATTATAAAAAGTGCTATATAAATAAATGTGACTTTGACTTTAATTGTGATTTTTCCCTCAGGATGATAAAGCTATCTTCTGAAAGGTAAACAACTTAGTATACAGTGAAAACATTTATAGAAATTTGAATACTATATGGCTTCATCCTGCAAATTTAAGAAATAAGAAATTCATCCATCTATTTAAGAAAGTTGAAAACAGCCTGATGTAGGATATTGTTTTTCATTACTCACAGAATTCAGGCCACCATAACAGACTGAAGAAAAGCAACAAAGCACTAACTGCTTTGGTTGATTATTAAATTTTTTGTCTAATTTATTCACCACTTGTTATTAATTAAAATAATTACAAAAATTCATTCAATAATTGATTCCACAGTCATTCAATTCAAAAAATAATTACAAGGGTTACAATGAACAATTAAACAAGTCAATTATGGATCATGTCTATAGTTGATTTATTTAGTATTAAGCTTTTAAAAAAATGCATTTAGTTTTGCCTTTAGCCTGATGAATGTTAACATTTTAATATAGCATGGACACTTAAATTAGAGAATATCAAAATGACTCTTTTTATTACAATATTTGTGACAATATTTATTTGTCATTTTAATAACAATATAAATCTACTTTAGATATTTAGATCTACAGTCCAAATAAGCTTCGTGCATGACTGTGTTCCCTACGATGGATTGGTTTCCCGTCTAGGGTTGTTCCTGCCCTTGCGCCCAGAATTGTAAGCCTGGCATGAAGATTAATAGCTTAATACAGTATGTCTTTTGTAAAGATGAGAACCAGAATGCACTTAAGCGCTGTTTTATGCTTCGCCATGAACAAGACCTAATCAATAAGAGAGCAGTATGAATGATTTTGACATTTCCATACATCACTTTTGCTAATGCAAAAGATACAGCTATGTACCAAAAACTAATACAAGTAAAGGCATAGTGCAAATGTTTGGGTACACCTGGTCAAATTGCATGCTTTATTGTTTCCTAAATAAAAAAAAAACACCCAGGGACTGAAAATATATATTTCTGGAAATTCAAATGTTGTCCACTTTTTTGCACTTAAGTCTAATGTAAGCACTCCTGCCATGTTGAGCTGTAACCATAAACCATAAAAGTTGATTTAAGTAAATTACAGGGGCCTAAATGTATAACTGAAGACACTTTCTAAATCACAATCTACACTATACAATATAACACAGCCACTATTCTTAAAATAAGTAGCACAACCACCACTCCTAGTGCACTAACTAGTAAATCATGTTTCATAAGGACGTAACATCTACTCCTCAAATAGCTGGATGATTGTCTTCATTTTCTTTAACATTTTCTTCTGTTTAATCTGTGTCTCATTTCCACTTGCAGATATCAGATATTTTGTTCAAGCTTATCTGTAAAATAATATTACTGCTGGCTTACCACTAATTAAAAGATAGTTTCTTCCTTTACTCCTGCAAATGATTCATCAACATGTCTTTGTGTTAGGCTGCAATCAGTGCAATCTCAGATATCTCACATTACTGGTTAATGAAGCATATCATTGTTTATTACTTTGTGCATGCAAAAATGATTTTATATACAAATAAACCAAACCAAATACAGATTTATGGCAGAAGACTTGCTCTCACAATCCAGGTTGTTACATTCCAGAAGCCTGACTGAAGCATACAGTATTCAGGAACAGTTTTCTTACATGTTGATATAATAAAGAATATGCTACTAATAATATTATAATGTTATCAGCTCTTAGCATTCACTCTATGCCTTATTGTCCTTTGTGCTTTGGCAGGACATTCTGTAATAATTTCAGCATGAGTGTTAGGGACTCAAAAAAAAAAAAAAACTAAGAAGAAAGTGAAAATTTGAAGTGTCCTCCTGAGACACTTCTTGAGTATTGTTGCTGTCCATCCCTTAACCATCGCAGTGTAACATCTTCTGACACGCCTTGTCACAAAGCTCAAATGATCTTAGACTACACTGCTTCCCAATAAATAGCAGATATTTAATCAAAGGATATTTAATTTTGAATTTTTTTAAGTATCCTCTAAGTTTTGTGAGCAGTACAGTTTCTTGAACATACCAGGACTGCAAATTGTGAACGCACCGTTAAAATACACTTGTGTACAATGGAACTTAAAGTGTAATCAACTGGACCAACCAGGTTCTTGATGCTGATGGCCGCTACCTGATGAGTGCCTAGGATGGAGCTTCTGTAACATTATCAGCTCCTCATCTGTCCACCAGAGTGTCATCTGGCACTACAGAGCACAGGAAATGTTTACTCACACCTGAGCCTCATTGTTGCCTCTTTAAGGAGTGTATTTAGGCAGGCAGATCATGTCTATCATTGTGTGACATTATCTTGTCAATGTCTGGCATTTGCATGCCTGCTTGTATCTCTCATCAGCTATTTGGGCATTTTAAATTTGATATCAGCTTGATCTCTCTAGTGGTTATGAGTGCGCTTCTTTGCCTGTGTGTAATCTTTATTTTGGCTACATGCCTCGGCAGTCATTGTCCTGTTTGACGTGCATCTTATGACCATTTTTGGTAATTGCGTCAAGCTATCACAGTGGGCCAATTCTGAATTTTGTTGGTTTGGAACGTCGCGTTTTCTTGTTTTTTCCTGTCCTTTTTGAGGATACATCTGTTTGATTCTATTGGTTTTTGGATTTCATTGATTACTGTTCATATACATAAAATGAGAACAATAAAACTCTTACAGCAGAATATTGCACTCAGTCTCTGAACATTCTCCACTGAAACTAATGAATTTGTCACAGTTTGTCAAATAGAATCTAAACCAGGCAGAACTTACTGTCCAAACCAACCAGGATTTCCAGCCTGTCAATTAAGATTTCATGGTCAATACTTTAAGATACTGAACTTTGTTCCAACTGTATCAAAACAGAACCAGAACAACAATCTGGCAAACAGTAGACATTAGATCACTTTAACCAGGGTTCTGCTTCCTAAAATTACACTTAAATGCACTTTTGCACAAACGTTTGGGCACCTCTGTTACATGGGCCTGTTTTATGTATGTTCCTAATAAAAATACTACATTACAGAAAAACATGCAGGGCAGACAAAACTTTGTACACTTTTTTTGAAGATTAGAAAGTTTTTGCAATGTATTAGAACTGAATTTGCTTGTAAATGGTTTACCACACTTTTCATAAACATCATATTTTTGTTTGTTAACTTCCTTTTATTTAGAAAACAAACACACATGTACCTGACAAGGGATACCCCAACCCTTGCACATGTCTGAGTCTTGTTCATTATTCTTGTTTTAAAAGAGCGAAGCTGTTCTCTGAAAACTTTCATTCACAAGATGAGTATCATTCATATTAATTATGTTTATTCAAAAGAATTATGAAAGCATAGCAGTGTTTCTGCTGACAAGTGTAAGCAAACCAAAAAGCTGCTGTCGAATTGTGATGAAGGACGTGTGTTATGCAGGGAGTTTGTTGAAGTATTGTTTCCAAGTCAGGATATGTGTCATAAATATAAGTGTTATGTCTGTACTTGTACTATATATACAATACTATACTATACTATACTATACTATACTATATATACTGTACATATACAGGGGTTAGATAATGAAACTGAAACACCTGGTTTTAGACAAAGGTTTGGCTATAGCAGCCCGGCCGTGTAT
>JAUZSU010184977.1:0-12360 GCA_034780255.1 Parotocinclus maculicauda
CTTCTTAATACTTGAGGGAACCAAACAGAATTCTGGTGGTTTGAGGGGCTGAATAATAATTGACCCTCTGAATAAACTTTTCACAATTAAAAAAACAAACAAACAAGGAAATAACATTATTTTTTTTACTGCAGTGCATTTCACACATCCAGGATGATCTACAGTCCAACTACCAAGTTATCTCCAAATGTGTAAACCTGCAAAATCGGCAGGGGGTTGAATACTACTTTTGAGGCAACACACATGCACACACTATTAGACAATAAAGCATTATAATAATGCAATATTGTATTGTACCAGGTATTGACCAAATATCCAAGATAATGCAATTTCTCCATGCACTAATTTATTTAATTGACACCACATCGTCATTACCCTACTCCATTGCGTTCTTCTACTGTGCAAAGTCTAAGGCCACCATTAGATTAGTCATAGCATTGTTTAAAAATGATAGTATATAATTATCTACTCTTAATCCCAATGCCAATCACTACCAAAAATAGGTATTCAGTATTAAAATCCTGAAAAAACAAATCTGAATAAAACAGCTTATAGGCTACAGGGCCAAGCATTCAGTGTGGCCTCCCCTTACACTTGAGCAGTAGCAGCATCTTGCAGCTTCATCAGGGTGCCATGTTGTCTGAAGAAATGTGATCAGAACTGGTCTTTTTGGAAGGGTAGCAGCCAAGAAAAACACGTTTTGGAAGGGGAACAGGATAAAAAATTGGAATGGTTTTAAAAGTTTTGGGTCCAATCATTACCAATATATTTATATGATCATTATAATATTGCCAAAACAACAAATCTAATGGGTGCCCAGGATGTTTGCACAGTACTCTATATCTCACACTCTCTCTGTGTCACACAGACATGACGAAGAGTATAGAGCCAGAGCATGTAATTGTCCTGTGATTGACTAGACCTGCTCCTCATCACCATCCATCATCTGTGTGCTAATAAGTGCTGTGCCTGCCAAATGTTGCTCATTATTAAGCACAGCTATGTGTTTAAGAAAACAAACTCTGCATCAGAGGCTGTGCTGTAACAGGTAAAGTATCTTGCAATGTGATATTTAGTGACATTGGGTCTAGTAGGTTAATATACTTAAAAATAAGGCTCACAGACGTATATGCAAGCGGACAAATTCCTAAAAAGCTTTTGCCTTAGTGTCCAAAAGTACAGTAACAGTAAAGCACAGCATCTGTAAAACACAGACCAGGGTAACAACAGATCGTTTACCTTTCTATCAAGTTCTGTTTTCATGTCACCCATCTCGCTTTGGTTCATTTGTGTCATCTGACAAGAAAGCCAACTTCTCTTCATGTGTTTCTGTACACAGAACCAAATTTCACGCTTCACATTAATGTTATTATTCTTTGCTTTTCAAGTACCATCTACAAAAGTGCTTCACAGTACACACAACTTATGACATGTCCTACATACGCTACAGCATGTGTGTTAGGATTTGCTGCTCAACGATTCCACATGGAGCATGTATCAGCTCTTCCAATCCCAGGGAATACACAGATCTCCGTCTTGCATGACAGAGTAAAAATGTGAGACACACAGATGGAGGCCCTGCATGTGAGGAGACCTCTCCTCCATCAAACGTCTGCAGCAGGGGATCATCTGATTGCTAGAGACACTGGGCTCTTTGGACAAACTGCGAAGAGATAGTCCCCGCAAACAACTGGACACCACATCCTCCTCTTCAGCCTCTAACCTGCAGGAACATGCATAGGTTTACTGAAGAGAGTACAGCCTGACACGCAATGCATTTCTTTCGCTGTCCAAAGTAGTAATTTCTTGACAATTCGACAGATCGATCAGACTTTATTACACAAATCCACTTGCTCACCACAAAATCTCAGCAGTGCGTTCCGGCTCAGTTAGGTAGCGTCTTAACAAGCGAGGGCTGGTCAGAACAGTATGGGGGATTGCCATGGTGCTGGCGCAGTGACCGCTATTGGCCGTGTAATGGACTGGCATCTGCACCCAGTGCCCTCCAGGGATGTATGCTTTGGTACCCTGATTAGTGGCAATTTTCTAGAAACTACCTTGACTAAGGGTCGAATCCCAGTGGTGCCTTGTAGTAGGATAATCCATTATAAAGACTTCTGAGTTTGAGAAAGGGGAAGCTGGTCAGGAGACTGGACTCCAGAACAAGCTTCCGTCTGTCCCCAAAGAACCCCTCTTGTCACTGACCAGGATACAGGAGGTAAAAATGGGATTGGGTGGACAGTGGAGAGATGAGTACCTGTACCCTCTTCTTCCACAGCCATGCCTTTGTAATGTGTGCAGCATAT
The DNA here is from genome assembly GCA_034780255.1 of Parotocinclus maculicauda. Classification (NCBI taxonomy): domain Eukaryota; kingdom Metazoa; phylum Chordata; class Actinopteri; order Siluriformes; family Loricariidae; genus Parotocinclus; species Parotocinclus maculicauda. The sequence continues at coordinate 2,307 of JAUZSU010184977.1, forward strand.
GGTTTTGCATTATCTTGTTGAAAAATGCATGGACATCCCTGGAACATATGACATCTTGAATGCAGTATGTTACTCAACCTGCTTTTATGCTGCCATCCCTTTTGCAAATGGTTCTGGTGTAAAATTTATTTATTTGTGTAAATTTATTTATTTATTTGGCTTCTTTAACGTCACTTATCAGCATCAGTGGCCATCCAGCAACACGCACAAGGTTAGATCCATACACAAGTTCATTCCAAGACCAGTCATACATAAACAAGTCAATGACAATTTAGAGACACCAATTCACCTAACACACATATCTTTGGACTGTGGGAGGAAACCGGAGTACCCGGAGTAAACCCACACAGGCATGGGGAGGACATGCAAACTCCTTCTGGTGTAAATTAATTTTGCCAAAGGTGCTGACGCAAGCTCTTGGCTCTAAAACTTGTTGCTGATACTATTCTGGGTGGTCTTTTCTATATTTGGTCTAAAACACTTGGGTATTCATTTTGCTTTGGGTATTATCAGGATTTGCTTTGTAACAAATCATGATAACAATCACCTATTGACATCACTAGGAATGTGTTGTATGCCTGAAAGGCAGGAACGGTTGTAGAGTAACAAGTTAAATCAAGTTTACCAGACAAAACTGACAAATCTTGGATTCATTTTGCCTGCAACTAAATAAATGAATGATAAAATGAAATATAAATAAAACATTGACTTTTTTATCTGCATTATACATACTTTCCTGAATATTTTCTGATTAGGGGTTGTAGCAAACAAATTATTTAGAATACACGTACTGGTCCTTGCGTCGGAGACGTCTGCGAGCCTCCTGGGCGTTGCTCTGAAGGAAGTTCGGTAATAGAGTAGGATCACACATGGTGGGAATCGTGAAGTGGCCCATCTCATGAAGACTGGGAGAAGATCGGTCACTACAGTATACATAACTCTGGTTAGGGTACTGAACTACAGACAGAAGGCTTAGGGTTTAAACCCTAAAAGACCTAGCACGACTACTTTGCCAAAGCTGGTTCCTTTGAACAAGGATTTTAATCCTCAGTGGCTTGAACTAGACCTTACAGGAATTGTATCAACACGGACTCCCTGGATAAACGTGTCTGCTAAATGCTGTAAATATAATGCCAATGCATTTCTGACTAGTGTGCAGTAGGACGGCTCATATACCAAGTATAGGTAAGCACTGTTTAACAATCTGTAGGACAACATTTATTCATTAATTGTCTTATCCGCTTAGCCAAATAAGCCAGTGCCTAACCAGCGACACAAGACAGGAACAACTCTAGAATGCATTCCAATGTCTGATGGAGTTGAGGTTCTGTGCAAGCCAGTCAAGTTCTCAATCAAAGGTTAACCAACCCTAAATGGACTTTAATGACAACACAGCAGATGAACAGTTGACAAACTGACTTGTTGGGAGCAGAAACCTACAAATGTGTCATATTGAGAGTTACTGGGGTATTCAGTACAACACACTGTACTATCCCTTTTTGTGTATGGAGAATCTAGAAATGTATACTTTATATTATAATTGTGTTACAAGTATATATTGTTGAAATAGCAGAGATTTTGTCTGTATGTTGTATCACTCAAAAAGCATATGTTCAGTTGATTTTAGATAAGTTGCAATGTTATATTACTATTAACCTCACAGCAGCTATGATCTTACTATACTATTGGACGATCAATAGGGTCAAATAATTAACAGTGGAAATATTCCAGGTGTCAGGTGGTGTCTATACTATTAGACTGCACAGCCCTATGTGAAATACTTTCTATAGAAGGCTTGAAGAACAGACCAAAAATAAAGCAAAAGTCTTACTTTTCTAGGGTCATACTTAGGCCCTGTAGACTGCGAGGGTGCAGGGCAAGTCGGTGAGGTACTAGTCTCCTGTGAAAGGTGTTGAGGGTGCTGTAATGCTCCTCCAATGGCATGACCAGATCCACACGCTCCATATGGATCACCTGGATCCCCCCTAACAGCAAACTGATGCGATCCTTTAGCCACTCTGTCTGATGCAACAGTCTACAGTAACTAGGTAATCTCTCGAAGAGCTGCATAAACACAGATTACACGCTGCGCTGAGTAAGCTCACAAGCTTTCCAGTAATCATTCCTGATTTGGTAGTTAAAAAGTTGTACTAAGATTTTTGCATTGGGAATACTGTTGGGAGTGTCAATAAATTGCAGATGACAAACATAGAAAATGTGAATAAAACTGAAGTGTGTTTAGTAAGACTTTTTTTTATTGTGTATTTCTCGGATCCGCCGCAGCACCAATGGTTGAAATTAAATTTAAAAAAAATTAAAAAAAATATTTTTAGCTTTTTCCAACCTCCGGTGGAGAGCCAACGGTTTTCTTATGTTCATGTAATTTTTTTCCAGATTCACTTTCATTTAATTGTAGGTTAAATTAATTTTATTTTAAAACAAAAATGTATTTTTATTTCTTCCTCCTTCCTTGTATTGATTCTACATAGTCCTTGAGAAATTGAAAAGTGCTGAAAAATAAAGATTTAGTAGATTCTTAAGTAGGGACATCCGAGGAACAAGCAATTAAAAAAAAGTCTGGCCTAAGGTACCATGCCCACAGCTGCATCGACTTTTCCCCACTTACCTGTTCACTCCTGACTACCTATTACTATGTCACCTACACTCACTGGCCACTGAAGGGTTTTTGTTTCTTACATTTTGACTTTCATTTAATGGTAAACAGTATGAACTGAAGCTATTTCATGTTGACTGGGGACCTTCATTTCATTTGGTAATTCAATTGTCAATTCCAGCATTTCAGCCTTGCAACACATTCCAAAAAAAGTTGGGCTGGGGTTGAGATTAGGGGTAGTAAAAAAAAAAATGAAATAATTTCAATCAGGTGCTTGTACTCTTGGTACAAAACCAGTATCCACAAAAGGCTGAGACACTGAAGACCAAAGGTGGGCAGAGGATCTCCAGTTTGTCAACAAACGCATGCATTCTTCTCTGTCTACCATACAGAGTAAACAAGTCAAACTGTAGGAACTGCAGTGCATAAAGGGTAACACGCAAGCCAAAACTGAAGATCCGTGATTTCTGTTCTCTTAGATGGCACTGCATCAACAACTGCCATAACAAATCTTTACATTCACAAATGCAACTTAAAACTTTACTGTGCAAAAAAGAAGCCTTATGTTTACCACATCCATGCGGCATTGACTTTGACTTGAGGCATCAAGGATAGACCATCACACAGTGGAAATATGAATTGTGGTCAGACAAATTAGTATTCCTGGTCTTTTTTTGTCATGCATTTTCAACAAAGCAATGCAAAACCATACGCTCCACACATTAAAAAAGGCATGACCGTGAAAATCACTGATCAATGATTTTAAAATTTTTAACTGCAAGTTAATTTAAGCGTTTTAAGCATGTTCAGGGTTTGCTCTGCTATAATATATATGCTACAGTATAATCTATATTAAACTCATTGGTTCATGGCACATTCAACTTCTGATTGATTTGTCAGAATGTAACCCTATCGTAAATTGTGATGCACCTGTCCAAGTCTAGTAATGCATATAATAATACAATGTGCTTATTTATTTATTTATTTTTGTGTGTGGGTGTGTGTGTGGGTGTGTGGGTTGGATTAATTCAATTGAGATGTTCAGCACTCGGCGAGCCTTCTGGAACAAATTAATGGTAAACATTAAGGTACCATTATATTGTGAACAAAACATGAAATCTCTTGGTTTCACACTGCCTGCACTGATACAGTAAACATCAACACTGTTTTTTTAAATTTGCAATTTCCATACTGTGCCAACCTTTTCTGATTTGTAGACTCTTCACATTAAGAGCTTGTAAATGTAAATGCAAGAAATCATTAGTAAATAACAGAAGACAAAAGGCACGACACATGCATTACCTTTGTCCACTGATGGTGCACATCCATTGTTCCTAGCATCACGTGTCCTGAGGCATTCAATCCTGATTGGTCAGTAAAGATTATCATGTGCCCTGTGTGGTGACAAAATGTCAACGAGAGATCATGTGAACATAAGAGGCCAAGCATGTGCTCTGATCTATCTTGTCCACTTGTCTGTTTACAATGACCAGCCAAGCCATTAAAATGAGAGACAGTCTGCATAACACAAAACACCAATTATCCCCACCACAGAAAACGCATACAATATTCTGAGTGCCAGAACTGAACCTTGGAGCAAAGGACTGTCATGGCTGGTCAGGTTCTTGCGCACCATTTACCTGGTGCAGCGATGACACCTATATGTGCTGGAGAGTGATGCTCTGTGAAACGTTCTGCTAGGAAACGCTGGGTACAGGCATTTGTGTGGCTGGCTATATGGCACATAACACCCATCTAAACATCATTGCAGGCTAGGTGGTTTTAATGTTTTCAGCTGATTGTTGTGTATAGCAGGGGTGGCCAACCCGTGACCCCCAAGCCACATGCGGCTCATCCATTCATCAAAAAAAGGGAAAGAAATATGTATTTTACCTACATGTACGGTAGTCACTGATGACTGAATCTTTTGCCATGTTAGGCGAAGTCACTTGTGGCTGGAAGAAACCAATCAAGGTTTGCTGCCATCATGTCTTCAAATATGAGAACTTCACTCTATGTATCACTTCTTGAAAATCTACATCGTGGTACGTGGTACTGTGGTGGCCTAGTGGTTAAGGTACTGGACTATGGAGCAGAAGGTCCAGGGTTCAAATCCCATTTCTGCCCCAGTTGGGTTCCAGAGCTAGACCCTTTACCCACAATTGCTTGGATTGTAAGACAGTCTGGATAAGGGGGTCTGCTAAATGCTGTAAATGCAATGTAAATATACATCAGAGCTGCCAGAAGTCTCATTAAACTTGTTTTGAACTCAAAGTTTGAAAACACAGACTGTCCTAAATAAGTTGTAATTGCTGTAGTACTGGTAGTTGTGTGAGCAAATATTCGTGCAATTACATAGCCCGTTGTGTTTGTACATCTATGCACACAGTACCTCTGAGATTGAGCATAGAGTCTGGGTTTTGTAAAGCGAGGCGGTTCAGACTCTGCAACTGACAGCACCGATGTGTTACTCCCCATTTGCGCTGCCACCTGCAGGACAAAGAAACGTGCCATCTTTTCAAAAGAAAACTAAGCATAAGTAATGCTGATGAACATGCTCAGTCCACGTTCTAAGCTATTGTTCTTATATTTCCCTGCATGTGTATATCTAAAATGAGGGCTGACCTGATGTCAAGTATGCCTAGTTTCTCGATCAGCTCTCTCTTCAGTCTCTTTAGCTCGACTCGTCTGGGAATGCTGGCATTTTGCTTTTTTGTGGCCTCAGGTTCATTGTTTCTCAGCCAAAGACTGCAAAAGCAGAGACATGTTAAACCATACATTGGGTATAAACTCTTGATTACACAACATTCAGGATGTAAAGTGGTTGATAGGGATATTCATGGCGATTTTTTTCTTTTGTGTAACACTATCCTTTGCTCATGCATGCAATCCATTTTCAAATAATTCTACAATTCTACCATGTTTGGACTATAGACTGTACGACTTCTGTCTGTAAATAGTCTCTATCGGTTAGAGGAAATATACAGGTAGTGGAGTACAAAAAACAAACAAACAAACAAACAAAAAAAAGTACTACTTACAATAGGACATGCGCGTGCACCCCTTAAACTCCTGCTTATTTGCATGGATCTGAAATGGTAACTGACTGGTGGTTCCAATGTCAGGAGTTCAAAGACAAACTTTTATTTCCTGATATAATCTTGGGCATTAAAGTGAACGGATGTTGACAAGATGATCAATAAACGGTGCACACCTCTAGAGGTATATGTGAAAGTAAGAAGTTATATGGAACACAATCTTCTACTGTGATGTATAGTGAGTTAGTTGATTAAAGTACACCATACATTATAACAGTAATTTCAATAAAGGGTTCAGTTGTATTGCATCTCAAAAGTACATGCCTATAACATTCTTTCTACACTGTATTCCTGATAGCACCTGTTTCCTTATGTTTTAGGTAGCCTTGGTCAAATTAAAGCACGTACAATTTATTTGACCAGTGATAATATATAAATTAAAGGATTACAACCATTAAGATATGGAAGTGCAGTCAGCAATTCAATTCTATGTACCCATTATTACTATACATCAAAAGTTGACTAACGCACGAGTGGCCCACAAGGCTTGATCGAGGACCACATAGCTACACTCTGGTCTTGACAGTAGGGTAGAAGCCTTTAATCTGGTTCCTTTTCATGTCATGACATGAAAGGGTTTAGTAAAATTCAACTCCCAAATCTCAAGAACATCCATAATCTCTTCATAGTCAGAATGTTATTTATCCCCAGTTTGAATGACAAAAATTAATTTAATTTAAATAATCCACAATTGCTTGAACATTGTTGTAATGATTTTATATAATAGATGTAATATTTTATATAATGCAACAATTATTCAGAAACGGTCATTTATGCTACTGTAATGCAAACTATGGGTAGTCCCCAATTTATGAGATAAGTTCAGACAAATCCATCATAAGATGAATTTATCGCAAACAGATTCAATCTCTGTTCATTTACTGCATATATCATATCGTATATTATAAAATTATATATACTTTATTTAACAATAAAGTACTAAATATGTCATGTAATTTATTGAATACTTTCTTTAGAGTGAAAGAAAAACTATTATTGTCACAACCCTGGCTTTTACTTATTATGTTTCCCAGCACTCATCATTCCAACCACGCCCTACGTCACTCACTGCCAGAATTCCCCGTTTAACACAGGAGAGTGTAAAAGAGTGTACTCCTGCATATTGCTTGTCCAGGGAACAAAAACTGAAATTCAATTAATTCTGCTTTTGCTGAATGAATATTTGTGTGCATTATTGGATTCCCATAATGAAGTAGAAATATGTAAACCGGGATGTCATAAAACAGGGAGTACTTGCATAAGTAAATGCGAGACACCGCTGAAAATTCGAAAGAAACACTACCATCCTCACAGCATCACAATGCCATTGCATTTGTAATTTGAGAAAATTCACAAAAATGAATGGGGACCAAACAAAATAGGTAGTACTTTCAATAGGACAGGCAAATACACTTCCAAACGCCATTCACAGCTTGTTACAAATAAGTAGCGGAAAGTCATCCACAGAAATCTGAGTGATTTGCATAAAAAGCCTCAACACATTAGTTGAGAATAGTACTCTGTGACACTGCCACACATCTTCACAGGTTGTACAGTTGCAAATGCACATCATTATGGGTACAGACTAGAGATGCACAGATTGGTCAGCCGGTGACCAAATTTGGCCGTTTATCAGTGTGATCAGCTGTGACTGGTGATCGACGGAAGAGCCTTATATAACCAATTCTGCACTGGTCACACTTAGCAATTCGATGAAAACAGTGGCACAAACACAACAAAACATAAAAAGCACATTTCTTTCACTAGCTTTAGTTCAACCGTTTAAGTTCTGCTTTAAATACAGTTCAACCGTTAAACTGTATGTTTGCTTATGAGACAGAACGTATGACGCATGCTGATGGTGAGGCAGCGTTATATTTCAGCTGAGCTTAAATGCTAGTATTTAGTACACTAAATATTGTAGTTTATTCCTATATATTACAGTACTAGTGAGGTAGCAGTGATACTGTGTTATTTAGGTTACAGAAATGTCTTCAGCATTCTAATTCTTCACAGTGAGCGAGTGCCGTTTGCAGAATACATGGAGAAAGTAAGGTGTTGAGGAAGAACTCAAACTATGGGAACAACAAAGTTAATAAGACATTCAAAGGCCCATCATCTAACTGAAATGTGAAATTTGATAAAGCTACAGCTAACTTTGCAAAAAGCTCAGAACCACATCATGCAGATGTGGCCAGTAACAAGGCAGCAGCTCATGCTATCTTTCTTTAGCAGAAAACAAGTTTCCATTAAAGGAAAAGTTGAACAAAATGTTTCTGTATGCTATCATTTATAAGTCGAAAAAGAAAAAAAAATCTGAATCAGCCAAAACTGGAATTGACCAGTTGTAAGTGTAAAAATTTTGTACCGTAATCTGATTTGTAATAGAAAATTGAAATCTGTGCATCTCTAGTATATGTCCCATTTACTACAGGGGTGCTTGAAAGTGTGTGAACCCTTTAGTATATATTTTATGAATGAATATGACTTAAGCATCACCTGGCTTTTCAAGCAAGCACAAATTCTGATCTTCACAAAACGTTGTTTGCGGTTTGTGGTAGCAAAGCACGGTACTGCTGAAGATTTATGAGGCATTTTAAAACCGTCCCTCTCCAGCAATTGTAGTTTGAGAACTGTTTTCATCACTGTTCGTTCACTTGTACAGACTTTTCCTGGTCATCATTCCAATTGCAATTTTCTTGGTCAATTCTGATTTTTAAATATATGACTGGCCTATTACATCTTGGCCAGTTCCGTAATTAATAATTATTAATAGCTTTGTGGCTATGACCACACAAATCTCAATCACTGATAACTTGTTCAAATTGTGCTTCATTACAGTTTTGATAAGAGCCTTTTACCGGTTAGTGCAATGGTACAAGTAAAATGCAAAGATGCTGAATTGCAACTTGGTCCACATGTAGCAGTGCACACTAAGACGGTAAGTAGTACACATTTTAAACGACTGAATGCAGTATTAACACACTAACACACTTATACACTTAAACTATGAAAAACAGACTGTGAGCTTTTTTTAACTAATAAAGAGTACAAACAGATCACGTATGCACAAGAAATAAAAAATAAGCCAATCAATGAGCTGCGCACTAAATATTGGAACTGGGAAACAAACATGGAGCAGCTAAGCATTAACTGTTTAAGTCTAAAGCTCAGTATGTACATGAATTAATGTTAGTCAAAGCACTGTATGTTTGTGTGTGTGGCTGTTTTTCTGGCATTGTCAGCATAACAAGCGCACAAATGTAGACTAAATGTGACCAGCACAGTATCGTTTATTTAAGACTAATAGGCCAATCACCGGTCACAACTGATCACAATGAAAACCGTCCAGATTCCAGTCTTCTCTAATTTAAAGTATACGGGACTATGTGCATAGGTTATATGAAATATTATGCCATTTTATTAATAATGGACATCTGAACATCTGTGGATTTTTGTATCCACCGAAAGTCCTGGTACAAATTCACAGACCAATACAGAGAGTTGACTGTACAATGTAACCTTCTAAATATTAGGTTGTTTTTTTTATGGGTACTTATTCCTAATTTCATTTGAAAATTAAAAGAAAAATCCAGTAGGATTCACAAAAGTTTGGATGAATAGATATAAGGAGAGTACCTTAGTGTAGTAATCATTTTCTTGGCCTGCTCCAGCTCTTGTTCTGGGTCTCTAAACCCTGTGAACGTGTAGTATGTCTTGTCCCATTTAATGGGGCGATAGAAAAAACTTCCACCTTGTTGTGCTGAGTTTTCATTTTCTGCTCTGGTTTTGAGGAGTCCCTGCATGTGGTCCACTGACAAGCTACATGAGTTCAAAACATCCACCACTGCACACAGGACATCTCTAGATTGCAGAGTGAAAGTCACAGAGCGAAAACCTGGGAAATGAGGTCAGACACTGAGTGTGTTTACATGCACTTAATAATCCGATCGTAGTCGGGTTTCTGCAGTTATCTGACTATTCAAGTGGTCATGTATACAGCATTCTCCGATCTATAAATGAAATAGAAATAAGAAATCTGATAAGGAGAGCTGGATTGTACACCAGTAATCAGATTACTGATAGCATGTATACCAGACACCTGATAATAATCTGCGTTTTTAGTCTTTGTATGCGACTTTAGCATCTTTTTCTTGGGGGATCCGACAATTAATTGTGCCATGGAATTAAAAAGACTTTGGGGAGACAGAAAAAGTACACTACTCACAAAAATTAGGGGGCATTTCATTAGGGCATATTTCATTTGTTAGACAATGAAACTGAAACACCTGGTTTTAGACAAAGGTTTGGCTATAGCAGCCCGGCCGTGTATATTGACCCT
>JAUZSU010184988.1:0-12360 GCA_034780255.1 Parotocinclus maculicauda
AAATTTACCAATTTTTAAATTGGTTTAATGTTCCGAAACACTATAGTGTGACAAACATGCAAAAAAAACCAGATAATGAGGATGGGGGCAAACACTTTTTCACACCACTGTACTACATATATAAAATAGAGAAGTAGTTTTTGTGTAGCCTTTATAATTGCTCCATGTTCTACTTCTTGTATGTCCTGTCATGTTTTCAGTTCTTGATAGATTATCTTTTTTTTAAGTCGTTTACCTTCTTTTTCTTGTGTTTTACTGTGTTTATTGAATTTGAGTTCTGTGTTCTGCTTTTAACGGTTTATGTCCTATACGTTTTATAGATTGATTGAAACCTGTCATAAATATTTGCTCGGAATGACTGTAGCAGAGTATAGGGCTGCACGTTTCAATCAAATTCCCATGCTATCTATAGTGGAGCCCCAAGCTGAATTCATGTACAAGTGGCACGTCTAAGTGTTTAGACGATAGGATGTGCAGATAAAATGTGCTGTGTGGCGTTATTGCCTAGTTTAGAAATATCATTTTGATCTCTATACAAAATATGCGGGATCTCCTGACACACATTGTATAATGTGCTGCCATAAAACCGATAAATATCATTGTGTTGCAATGTTTATTTCCAGGCAAGTGCAGGGGTGAAGGAGATGTATTTCAAGACCCTGGGTGACATGATTAAGCACTACAAGAAGAGAAATCAAGGGCTAGCTACACGTCTGCGTCACTCTGTGAAGAGGAAAAAACAGCTGGCAGATCATGAAGTTTCAGATGAAGAACATGACTACGAGAGTAAGTGAAGTTTCCCATCATTTACCTGAAAGTGAAAAAATAAACCAGTTGTTAGTTGGCAGCTAATAAATGTGTAGACATGATGATTTTCAGATTTAAAGGACTATATTTATACAATTATTTTTCTTCTTTTTTTTTAGATGCCATTAATTCCGAATATGTCGAGGTCTTGCCAGATTGAGTATACTCTGTGTGCTACCATCCTTTTGTTTATACAGTTTCAAAAATGATTTAAAAAGTGTTTGATGGGCCACTGTTAGAAACAGGTTGGAGCAGAGATGAGACGGACCAGGGGTCATGTGCTGCACTCCTGAGTATCAGTGAATATCTGAACTGAGTTGTGGCTCCATCAGTTTATTTCTACAACTATCCTGCACATGTTCCAATTGACGGAAACGGATCATTCTCACTTACGGGCTTACAAGTCTATTGGGATAAAGGTGTGTTTAATAAATACATATGTAAATGTTGTATTTGTATATAATTCTACTCTCATATGTAAATAAAAATAAAATTACAAAAATGTTTAATGGATGATATTTTTTTAACTTGGTGGTTTTCTTTGCATTAAAGAAACTTCCATTACAATTAATACTCATTAGCTCCATTTATTTTAGCATTGCTCAATCAGCAGAGAAACAATGTATAACAAATATTTCAAACATATATACATATATATACATCGATTATTTTACACTCTTCTAAAACTATGATTGAGTATTGATTTGTATATTGCAGGTTTCAGGATGGTTACTGATCAACAGCTTTTCTTTCCATGCTGTACCACGTACTACGTCATAGTTTGGGTTATGGGGATATGGGGGTCACTGTCTAGTTTCAAATATGCATAAACAAAAAAGATTACCTTTAAAGTTGGTTAACCACATAAGCAATCGTTTCCTTTATGCTGAGATAAGCTATGAGCCGTAGCATGCAATGGAAAATGCTCATGCTAATATTGTGCTAAAGTGCACTGTGGGTAGAACGTAGTCTTTTTGCATTAGGATTCTTTGCATTCAGAAATAAATCTGTATATTCTAAGGGGAAAATAAGAATTTGGAACACTGCATTTTGCTAGTTTTTCCAAATACAAAGAATGGAGAGGACTGTCATTTTTGTCATTTTTATCGTTAAAGTTACACTTTAACTCTCAGAGACAGCATCTAAAGAAAAACAAACCTGAAAATCACATGACATATGATTTTTAAATAATTAATTAGCATTTTATTGCATAAAATACGTATTTGATCATCTACCAACCAGCAGGAATTCTGGCTGTTAGTATTTCTTTAAGAAGCCCCTCCTATTCTGCACTCATTACCTGTTTGAACTTGTTACCTGTATAAAAGACACCTGTCCACACACTAAAAACTTCAGAACTACGTGGGAGCTGGTCAGTATCGCACTACGCAGTCATGGATTAAAATCCAGCAAAGCACACAATGTTATTATGCTCAAATGTTATTTTCTGGATTTTTCTTTTCTTTTTTTTTTGCTCCACTGTACGACCATGTTCATGGACATGTTGTGAGACGTTGGTCTCTTCCATGACCTTGTAGAACAATTTCTAATCAGATCATTAAACAATGCAGTTTTAAACATGTATATGGATATTATAAAGTCACTTTTTGTGTCTTAGTGTGTGTTATTCTGGTGTGAGTGGATCTGACTCAGTGTCACTACTTGACTAAAAATAATCCACCAATCACAATGTATCCTGTATGCAGCATCCTATGAGCTCTGATCAAGGATTAGAGGATGTTATGGAAATTATAATGTGTTGTTCAAATAGTTTTAGGTCACCTTTAGATTTAATGTTTTACTGTTCTTACCATTTTCACCCTGTTCCACACCTGAAAAAACGTATTGGTGGCCTCACCAAAACGACCATTCCTGATCAAGCTTCAGACTGTAGAAGGGTCAACATGGCATCCTGAGCTGCCGTTGTTCATGTAATTGTGATCATTGTGCCCCAACAACTGTCCCTGCTGTTTTTTGACTTCGAGGAAATCATTATTTGTTAAATCAGCTTTCTGTTTTCTTATTTTTGCATCAGTTATTTTGATGAGGTGACACAGCTGATTAATGAAGGCAAACGTCAGTTTTTACTGTTGGATATAAATCATTTTTAAGTGCTGGAGAATTTTTATTTATTCATTCGTAATGTGCAGTGAAAGCTTTATTTATCATTACTGGGTCCAAAGCCTATCCCAAAGAGCACTGGGTAAAAAAAAGTAATAAAACACCCTGGACAAGATGCCAACCAGAGCATCACACACTCACACCTGGTAGCATTTTGCTCTGGATAAGGGCATCTGCTAAATGGCCTACTATCATGTTTTGATAGATGAAGAGGTAACCACAATACCCACAGGAAATAGTAGATGTGTAGAAAGTAAAGTAAAGTAATGTAAAGTAAAGTAATGTAAAGAAAATAAAGTAAAGTAAAGTAAAGCAAAGTAAAGTAAACAAGGGTTAGTCTGGACGTCTGGAGCCGAAATCCCTGGGCTCAACACTACCCTTTGAATCACTGTACTGCCCCAACATTATTTTACTAATATTTTTCATAATCCATAACTAGTCAAGCAAATATGAAGTGATAAAAAAGTATTTTGTTTTATTTTGTTAAACAAGATCATCATAAAAGCATAAAAGCAAATGAAAAGTCGTAGAAAATTGATTACGTAAATTAGATGTAAACTTAAGTACGATAATTGAGCTAAGTGATATACACACAGAGCAATTTTACATGTGCTTACTTTAAGACTTTGATGTATCAGCAGTGTTGAGCTCAATGCACAAGCAGTGATACTATTGAAAACTTAAGATGTTACATCATGACGAAAGTGAGCACAGCAGAAATGCAGTGGTTGGCCATGGGAACCAATTTTAGAACACTTTAGAAGTTACTTTTCTTTGAAACTAGGAGAACTAACTTTTCTTTGAAACTAGAAGACGTCCAATAGTGCTCTAGGCTCAGAACTAGCAAAAAAAAACATTTGAACTCAAGTCCACATTCTAAAGTCTCATCAAGTCTTCATGGAAGAAATGTGACAAAAAGCTATATTTCAGAAAAAGAATCCAAGCCAACTGACATGTTTATGCACAAAAACACAAGAATCAGGGAGGCATCTGATAGGTCCCAAAATCATTTTCGAAATGACCAAATGACCCCAAACACAATGCCCAGGTCATAAAAAACTATCTTCATCTATTCAGGGGCCAGTTCTGTCCCGGGGGGCCCCCTAGACACAGTGCAGGTGGTGGGAGACAAAAGGAAGTTAGCCAAGCTGGTATCCATGCTGCAGCACAACTCCCACCCTATGCAAGAGACCCTGGCAGCACTGAGTAGCTCCTTCAGTGACAGGCTGCTTCACCTCAAGTGTGAAGGAACGTTATTGTAGGTCCTTCCTTCCTGTTGCTGTTAGAGCCAACAACATGCACTGTTCTCAACAGACCACGGACACACACACACACCTAACACCACACACTACGAGACTCAGTACCCACCACAATGTGCAATATCTCTCAATGTGCAATCATAACTCAGAGTATCAGTAAGTAACCTGTAAATAATGTTTTACATGTTTTATAGAGTGACTTTATTACTTGGGTTCATATTTTCTTCTGTTCATCTATATCTTTCTTTATACTGACTGCCTTGCAATCCAGTTGCTGCTGTAAAAATGTACATTTCCCCACTGTAGGCCTTATAAATATATCTTATCTTATATCTTATCTTATAAAGATATCTTATCTTATCTTATTTTATCTTATCTACAGCGAACAGAGGAACAAGGGGTCGTACAGCAGATGGTATGGCCCCCATAGGACCCTGACCTCAACAACACTGAGTCAGTCTGAGAGTACATGGAGTCAGAAGTAAATGAGTCAACCAACATCTCCAGGCAAATAGATGTTATATTAATATTTTATATAATCATTTCATATGTAGTGGATTCGACCCAAATCGTGCACTAGTTTCAGAAACAGTCTGCTGTTCACTACACTGCTTACAAAAAGATGGGTTATTTTTCATTATGGGATATTTATTTTTAATTACCCCCTAGTTTTTGTGAGCAGTGCATTTCTAGTCGGTGTTCACGCTGTAAACAGCAGAGGCGTGACTTATATAAGAAAACGTCACGGCGTCAATTTGCAACAGGGGTGTTTTTTTAACACGTTAGCCATATCACTTAAAGAAAATTCCAAAAAGAGCAGGTTTTCACATAGTCTACGTTATTTAATTACAAGTTAATGAACATTGTTTAATAACATTGTCGTATAATTGAATTTTTATTATGCATGTGATGCCCTCTTTATACCGTCGCTCCCCTGTGTTAGTAATGGATTGTTCCGGGAGCAGTTCGAAGTTGAAAGCGGGAGGCTTTACGGGCTTGCTGGATGGAACAAAAACAGGATTAAACATAACTATAACATTTTATTTCTACGCAGTTTAACTGGATGTACAAGGTTAGGACCATTTTTTGTTACTGTTAAACGCGAGAAAGCGAAATAACTCGCTAAATTTAAGCCTTTAGAAACACTTAAGCTAATAAGAATAACGAGCAAGTTAGCTAGCTACCGTATACACTTGCATACTAGGGTACTAGATAGTATGCTCAGTCATGAACGACACATTTGGAGGTTTGCTGTTTCTCCATACTGTTTAGTAGCTTAGTATGCTTGTGAAATCGTTTACGCTACACCGTGTTGTTGTCGTTTGCTCTTTTACATTGGACTAATTACAAACTGCTCACAAAACTATTTTTATGAGCGGTATAGTTAGACTTTATAATTAACTATGTTTATATTTTAGCCAGGATGGACGTGACCACGTCTCTGAAGTCCCTTCTTTTGGCGCTCCGTCAATACAAGAACAATAAAGGCACACCGAATGTCTCACAACTGCAAAAACAAATCCAAGTGAGTCACTTTTGGTTTACTCTGATATTTGCAGTTTTTGCAGCCACCCGCCAGGGCACCGGAGTCAAGCTGTCCAAACAGATCTTAAGTGTTTCTCAGTTCTCATTTAAAAATGGGAAATAAAGGCCATATGTAACAGTCTGTACAGAGAACTGTTAATGACACTTGAATCCATACAGCAAGGAAGCTGTTTACATGGTAACCCTACTTGGACCAAAACGTAAATATTGATTACATGTACACTGAGTAAACCACTGACCCAATGTTTCAGCTAGGCACATATGTTATCCGGACAGCTTAGAGATGTCTAATCTTAAAAAAACATGATCTCAGAAGTGTGAAATGATTGATTCCATATAACTTTGTGAAACATGGTTTGACTGTCATTAAATATACCATTGCTGTTGTTTTCCTTGTTCTTTTGCACCTTCATCAGTTACGAATGTCCATCAATCACTGAATTTACAGCCTTGTCTTTTGGTTTTGCAGGATGTATCTGGAATGAAATGCTCCATGCTTCTAACTTCAGGCCAAGTTCTCCCCAGCGAGTGTCTTAATGGCCTGTTAGAAGTAGCTGGAGACCCAAACACAAGTCTTGGACTAACAGGGAGCATCCTGTCTCTGCTGTACGAGCTCGGTATGTTCCTTTTTGTTTGTGTCAGCTGTACTTCCTCTTTGTATATTTAAATAATTTAGCTAAGCATTGTCAGTGGTTCAGCGTTCCTGGTATGATTTGAGATGCAATATGTGTGGCTTTATTTACCAAACAAATTCATAGAAAAGCATTTTGCATTGCATTTGGTTGTCTTTTGATTGTCCTCTCATGCTGCCATTGGTTGTTTCTCATAACTGGGTTTATTGTTATTTATTGTAAGTCTTGCTGGATCTGTGATTATTTCAAATGTGCTATAAAATTGGATAGTCTGCCCTTTTTCAGCACTGCAGTTTAAATCATCTGGGACTGTGGTGGCATAGTGGTTAAAGTACTGGACTCTGGACTAGAAGGTCCAGGGTTCAAATCCCACCTCTGTCAAGCTACTACAGTTGGGTCTCTGAGCAAGGCCCTTAACCCACAATTGCAAGATTGTAAGATTGTGTGAATTGTAAGTCGCTCTGGATAAGGGCGTCTGCTAAATGACAAAATGTAAAGCATCTGATTAGTATATCTATTTTATTTTATGATTCCACTTAATAAAGCAGTTGTGTAAAGTGCTTCTTATAAAGAACTCCTCCTGTGTTTCTCAGCATCTGTTGAGGAGAGTAGAGAGGCTCTTCACAGCAGTTATAACACCGTGGGCACAATAGCTGCTATCATTCATTCTAACAGAGCTATTCCAGAAGAACCCGTTGTGCTGCAGGTATGATTTGTTACATGAGCGCTGACATTTAATGTTAAAACACACTTCACACTAAATATTAAAACATGAAAAAGAACACTTGTATGCAGATACAATCACTATCTTATCTGACTGATCAGTAAATAGCATTCCATGGTGCAATATTTAATCAACATGATGTGTTTTTGGTTACTCAGAATGCTGCTTCCTGTGTAATATACATATCACATGTATAAATGTATGAATATATGAACAGGAGATTGAGATTTGGTTGATTTAAGGAGATTGAGATTTGGTTGATTTAAAATAGCATCTTTGGCTAAATATTTGCTGAAGATTAAATATTATGAAGAGGAACAGGATGTTTCGGACACAGTTCCTTCATCAACTATATTTGATAATAATAATAATGGTTAATCAGTGCTTAGTAGG
The DNA here is from genome assembly GCA_034780255.1 of Parotocinclus maculicauda. Classification (NCBI taxonomy): domain Eukaryota; kingdom Metazoa; phylum Chordata; class Actinopteri; order Siluriformes; family Loricariidae; genus Parotocinclus; species Parotocinclus maculicauda. The sequence continues at coordinate 7,482 of JAUZSU010184988.1, forward strand.
TGCTTTTTGTGCCGCAGTGTCTTCAGGTCTTACAGCGGCTTACTTACAATGTCAGGATCCTGCATTGTGCATCCCATCTAGATGACCTTCTCAGTTTCCTCATGATTAATATGTAAGCATTACGTTATGTTGTTTTTTTGTTATTACTTATTTACGTTTATTTATTATGTTATTAAGTTGAATAACTTTAAATAAAGTTTATTTTGTTCACATTGTACATGGACAGGTAACAAATGAAATCATATTGGAACCACTAAACAATTAGTTACTGTTCTGTAACATTTAGTTTTTGTTTGTAAACAATTAACCACCTTGATCTAAACCCATCACGTAATACGTTACTCATATCGTAATGGTTTCAGCAAGACCACATTGCTGTCTGATGCATTCTTGGTACAGTACAACTTTATACAACAAGCAGACACTGAATTTGAGATATTTCTTTAAGACATTTCGAGGAATTCTGTCCTTTTTTTATTAATGACTCTATAAAAATCACGTCTCTCCTTGTGATTCCAGACAGTCTAATAATGATGACATCACTAAGCCCTGTTTAGGACTGATAGCTAACCTGTGTCGACACAACCCATCTGTGCAGTCTCTGATCAAATCCCAGGTGTGATCCACCACCTAGATACCTTGTATTGTTTATAATAGTCCACATTTGTATGTTAATAAAGAGCTATTTATCCAGGTTTTAATGATTTCTGATTGTATCCTGCTTGGTGAGGATTTATTTGACCATTTTCTTTGTTTTCCCGCCAGAGCAATGTTAAGGCGTTCTACAGGGCCTTAATAAATTTCCTCGGTCATAACTGCCTGACTGTGGTGGTCTTTTCACTGTCTGTTCTATCAAGTCTAACCCTCAATGAGGAAGTAGGTCAAAAGGTACTTGCCATATGTCATGGTTTTGATCTTGTAGTTTCATGTGTCTGTGGCTAGGATCTGTGACTCTCTGTTTTATTTGTGGCCTTTCAGCTCTTCAATGCAAAAAACATCCACCAGACTTTCCAGCTCATCTTTAACATCACAGTCAATGGAGATGGAACCCTGACAAGAAATTATGCCGTCGACCTACTAGTGGATCTACTTAAAAATGCCAAGATTGCAGATTATCTCACCAAGTAGGCTTTTCATTTTAATCTGTTATTTATAGCTACATTATTAATTTGTGCCTTTGTGGAATGTTACCTTTTTTTTCTGTCCAACTAGATATAAACACCTTCCAATCTGCCTGACCGAGGTTGTCGGCCTACTGCATGGGAAAGACCCTGATACTGCAGTTAAGGTCAGAGTGTCTGATTCCTAGAAAACCTAATATGCCTGTAATTGATTGAATTAAAAGGTATTAATTTTTTATGTGTTTGAGGTTAGAGTTTAGTCAGGAAGTTTTCAGAGCCCTTAATCTGCAATCAATTATCCATAAAGATAAGAAAAGGGAGACTTAATTGCAAGCACCACTGTGGTAATCTGGAACTGTGTATGATTTGTGTTTGCAGGTTCTGGAACTGCTTGTGTCTCTGTGTTCAGTACCAGACCTACGCAGACTCATCTGTGAGACCATGCTGAAGCCTGCATCCCCCCGTCTGCAGCCTGGCACTAGGAATCATGCCAATGCCAGAGGGTCTGAGCCTTGCCTGGCACTGCTTCAGTGGGCGGCTGGGCCAATTCATGGGCCTGAGCAGTGCTGCTTACTGGCCCTGTCGCTGTTCACCGAGCTCTATGAGGTGTGCATTGCATTGGACTGATCTGAGTTAGAAGTAAACTTGGGCTCTAATGTAAGGATTTTCTCTTAAATGAAGCCAAGTGGAAAATATATCTGGTGTTCCCTAAAATCGTTCTTCTAAGTATCAGCACTTGGGTCATATAGTGTTTGCTTATTTAGTATATTGCTAAAAAGTTCTCAGTGGTGTTACACACTGGGGGCAGAACCATTTTATAAGTGGATGTATTTAGGGGTGTGGGAGAACAGGTAGTGTGTTGGGGAATATTGGTGGTTGAGAGATAGAGGTGTGCTCAGGTATACACAGATAGACAGATATACCTAATATATACAGCATGTACTACAGGGTGAGTCAGAAGCCACAGGCTTGCAGACTTTTCTCTTTGCCATAACCATTTTTGGGGTTTCAGATGATCTTCAGATGATCTTCTGTCGTCCACAGTCCTGGTTTCTCTGAATTTGGCTATGAGGGATGTAAGAGTGCTGTGTGAAATTGGTAATCCTTCTGGCTGTCGGTTTTTGAAGTTTGTGGCTATGATACGGCTGCTGCGTTTTCCGGACATCAGAATCATTAGTTCCTTCTTCAGTTACCTGTGACGAACAAGAAAAGCTCTGAACTTTGTGTTTTGAACCACAAGAGATATTCCATATCACTTTCTGAGACAATTCCGGTCTTCTTTGATAGGCCACATGACCACCTTCCCATTGGACACACTTGTCCTTGATTTAGTGTTTACTGTCATTTTTCAGAAATGGCCACTGCTACTTAAGTAAACCAAATAGGCAAACAAACAACCCCTATCCAGCCCTGCAATTTAATTTATGCTTTCTCTGTGGATAGGTGGCAGTGACACCACAATGTGTTTCCGCTCAGTGTCACACTTTGTAAAACCAAAGTATGTGGCACATAGGTTGGTAAGAAATAGTAGTTGTAGAGTGTAGTGCAAGAAATACATAGTTGATTTCTTTTGTATGAACTATTCCTTTAAAGAGGGTGTTCAGATCAGCAACATATATTTTAAACACTATTGCATGTTTAATCTAAACCCCATGAGTCCTCATCATAGTGCTTGAATCTGTTTTACATTTTATAATGCCTCTCTGATAATTTTTGTGTTCATCCTTAGGAGGTAATTGATTCCTCGCTTTCCGGTTCAGCGTATTCGTTTTTGGAGGTCCTGCTGCCAGCAGTGCAGGGTCTGCTACAGGCTCCTGACCCAGGTGAAGGAGAGGAGCTGCTAAAGAAGCATTGCGCAAGAGCAGGGCGTGTCCTCGACCTTCTCGTCGATATCCTTCTACAGATAACTGTATTAGCCTGAGCCTCTCTTTATCATTCTTCTTTGTTTTATACTTGGTGGTAATACTCGTTGAGGTTTTTCCCCGGTTTCATTTGACATGTCTTGTCTTGAGACCTGGTTCATAATTTAGACAGGTGTACGTAATTGGTGTAATTAAAATAACTAACTCCTTGACTTGAGCACTCCTGTGTAGAGAAGACTTCCTGAAGTCTCTGGTATCTCAGCATGTGAGCTCGGAGCTGTGTACATCACTGGTGGAGCTGCTGCTCTCCAACAGTCAGGACTACATCAGCGCCATCTGCTCTGGTTCAGGATCACAGCTCAGGTTGGTCAAACATCAACCACTGATATGGGTAGAAAAAGAAGGGACCTGACACACAGTGGGTTCTGGCACCGATCCCAAAATATCACAGGGGACAGTCGTAAGAGTGCCCTGGCCTGTCCATTACAGGGCTAAGAAGGGGCATATATTTTTTGATATATTTCAGCACACTCTGTTGCATATGTATGATAAGTTGCTTTGTTCCTATAGCCAGATGTGCTCAGAGACTGTACTGAAAACCCTGGAGCTGATGAGCAAACTGAAGCAGCACGTAGCCAACATGGAGACTTGCTTCTACCAGATGCTGCAGGTAAATGTAGAAGGTTTAAGGGAATGTACATCCCATAATAGCTGTGAAGAAGAACAGTCATTTGTATTCATATGTGTAATTGGTACAGGACCAGCGCATGGTGACACCCCTCTCGCTATCTCTCACTTCAAGCAGAAGAGAGCATGTCAATGTGGCTTTGCACGTCCTTTTTGAAGCTGCACCACTACCCGACTTTCCTTCTGTGATGTGAGTTAAAAAGCCGCAGTGTTTTGTGAGTAACTGCAAATACAACACATTAAATAAAGCTTCCATCTTTAAAAAAACGTATCCAGTGTCTAGAAAGAGAAAATCTCCAACTAAAATGTAACAACGCTCACTTTGCAAACTGGAATGTAAAAGCAGTTTACCTCACTAGTGGAAAATGTTGTTACACAAATAGATTTTGCTACAGTGTAAGTTGACAGTTGAAAGGATTGTGCACTTTATTAATGTGGCCTGTACACCCATACATTGATGTTATTATCGGCTAATTATGTAGAACAATGCATCAAAAAAGGGAAAAACATCAAATTTTTTTAGTCTAGGGGAAAGCATTGCCGCAAACAACGCGTACCGGCATCGCGAGGCTGATTTGGGAGTCAAAGGAAACGCTGTCCAGGAGGATGGAGCCCCAACAGGAAAAAGTTTTTCTCTGTCCACAGCTTCTCCCAACAATTCTTCATGCCAGAACATTGACACCCTCATTGAGAAACTTCATAGTGGCATTCAGGTAGGTGTGTTTGTTTTTCTGGCTAGCAGCACGTGCAGGTGACACTTCAACATTGCTTGTATGTTTTAAAATGCCCAAAACAGACAGGTTTTAAACTATCAGGTAAAGCCACTCCTGAATGTCATTTTCACATCCTTTTGTCATCAACCCAACACTGTTTCATCTAGGATATCGTTTGATTTTAGCTATGGTGATCTAGTGCTTAGAGTAATCTTATTTCTTTATGAAGACTCAAGACTAGATTGGACTTGGACTCCTACTACGTATAAAGCGACTCCTGAACATCCCTGTTAAAATAGTTTGGATGACATGACTGTTGAAACTAACTCAAGACGTGTTCGATTGCCCGAGACACTGGCCTCGACTCGGGCCTGCCTCGCTTGAGACTGGACACGACACATAGTAGAGACTCTACTCAAGCTTTCATGCTAAAGACTCAAACTGGACTCGCATGAAGTGGCAATAGAATATATCTTGAGTTAGTTTCAACAGTCAT
>JAUZSU010184998.1:0-12359 GCA_034780255.1 Parotocinclus maculicauda
CACACACACACACTCACACACACACACACACACTCACACACACACACACACACACACACACACACACACACACACACAAATAATTAAAATGCTTTCAGGTATGTTACCGTAAGGAGGATATTAATTTAAAAGGCGTGGATTTTCCAGAGTAGGGTTGGGCAGCTATGGCCTGAAATTAAAGTTACTAATTAAAGTAAGTCAGTCTAGTTAAATCCTTCATTTAAAGCCTTCATTTTGTTTGTTTGTTTGTTTGTTCGCATTACTGGCTATTCACGGCAGCAGAAAGGCTAAATCGATACAAGTCAGACACATTAATTCTGGCCCAAATTAGAGCAACCAATTAACCCGACACAGGTCTTTGTAGTGTGGGAGGAAACTGCAGCAGATCAGGTACTATTTGGATGGTGGATCATTCCTACCACTGCAGTGACACTGACATTGTGGTATCGTGTTATTGTTGAGCTGGTATGTGCACCTGCCAGAGCAATGCTCATGGAATTTTAAAACATGCTCATACCAGAACAACATGCAACAAACACCACAAACACCAACCGCCATGTCAGTGTAACTGCAGTGCTGAGAATAATCCACCACCCAAATAAGTAGCTGATTAGAACAGAGTAAAGGGGACTAACAAAGTATGTGAAATACAGATGAACTAGAGTCTGTAATACAACTACAAAGTGCAGTGGCCACTAAAACTTAAATGAAGAATAAGCAGTACGTAAGCAGAAAAATATAGAACTGCACAGTACTGCACTTCAAGTTTTAAAGGTAACTCGTACTGCTGCCTATTGCAATACAATATTAAAACAGTACTTTCATTCGACTTTCTGGACCTTGGCATTTACAACCTATTTTGCTTTAATACACCCCTTTCAGATTTATTTTAACACTCTTTTCTGTTTATTTGTATGGCTGTAGCCTGCAGAATGCTGTATGACATTCAAAGGTTTTGAAGAACCTGACAGACAAGTGCCTTCCCTGAGGTTAGTATCTAGGCAACAACTGCAGTGCTGAAGCAATCAAACTCAATGGGACATATTGTACCAGGAAAAGCATCTTAGATTATGCTTTTTATTTAATTGACCCAATTTGTTTCATACCCACACCAAGGCTGGATTATAATATATATTTCTAATTAGTAAATAATTTTAATATGCTTTTAAACGATAAAAGGAAAATGTAATTAAAGCTCTCTTCAAAATATAAGTGAAAATACAAAGAAAGTCTAGTCAAAAAAAATATATAGTATAATGGTCACAAAAATTAGCCATGAAACCTAAAAGAACAGTTATTGACAGTTATTGACACTAAAAGAACAGTTACATCGGATCCACTTTTGCACAACAAATATCACAGTAGTAAAAATTCTATTTTATAAGCAGAACTACAGGACACAATTTGCAAATTCAGTACAAGCGCTACATTTCCTATAATGCTCCAGCATCTTTCTAAATGCTTGATAGGCTGCTGCAGTCTGACATGCAATCAGAGCCAGTTTCTTTCTGGTTTTCCCATGGAGTAATGGCCAATATTTAAAAGAAACTCAGCCATGCTGAAGACTATATAATCATAGCTCACATATACATTTTGCCTTGCCACTTATAACCATATAGCTGTGTTATACAGTGGTTAGCACTGTTACCTCACAGCTCCCCAGTTTGATTCCCAGTTCAATACTATCAGTATTAAATTTAGCAAAAAGGAAAAAAAGAAGCAGCTCAGACTTTTGCACAGAGGCAAATTTGTAATTCTTTATTTTAAATTTCAGTTTTAAAGCCTTTTCTGTAGTTAGTAAGCTGATTCACCCTACCATAAAACACATTTCATGAGGGTTTTTTTTGTTTGTTTTGTTTTGTATACATTTTATTAGATGTGATGTGATTTTCAAGGTTAAATTCAAGTTTACAATTTCAGGTTTCAGCGGTTAAAACAAATGGCACTTTATAGATATTTGGTTCATTTTCACTAAGATATTCTCACAGTCTGGAAAAGAAAATGTGTTAAAGACAGAAACCTATTCTTTGTGGCTGCCTCACACTCTGCAAACAAAAAAATTACTTAAAGGAGGTGGCAGGCAATATGTAATCAATTAGCAGGCAGAAGCATTCTAAATTTTTAGTCACTTTTGTTCAAATGCATGTGTGTTATAGGAAAGTGTTTAGTATAGTATAGTATAGGAAATTTGTTTAGTATTTGAAACTGAAACTGCTTACAACACCTCATTTTTTTTACAGATGCTCCCTTTTAAGGTAAAAAAATTATTGGACAATTGTGGCACAACTCTGAGAACAAAAATTTAAAAGCCAATACAGTTTTTGCCTCAGAAACACTGTCTCACCTCAGTTATACAGGTAAGCTGTCGAACGTCAACCTGAATTTCTATGACCCAAGTTTCCCATGACCCATAGCAATATATACTGCTTACAAAAATTAAGGGATATTAAAAAAGATATATCAAAATTAAATGTCCCATAATTATTATTTTCTTTTAATTTCCCTTTTTTGTGAGCAGTGTTTATTGATATGGGTCATGGGAATTATGGGTCAAAGAAATTCAGATTGACGTTGTGAGCAGTGTACAAAGCCTTGACAAAGTGCTTGACATTTTTACACATGCATTTTAATTAATTCAATTTTATACCCATTTGATCAAATACAGGGTCGAGTGGTAGCTGACAGCACAGTGCACAATGCAGGAACCAACCCTAGATAGGACACCAATCCTTCACAGGGCACATACAGACACGCAGAGACACTCACACACATAATTACTCTAGGGCTATTTAAAAAGCATGATTTTATAATGTGAGAGAAAACCGGACTACCCAGATAATCACCACGCACACATGAGGGGAACATCAAAATCAGGATTTCTGGATTTGAGGAAGCAGCGCCATCCACACATTAATGGCAAAGTGCCATCTTACATTCATTCTAAAGAACTGAATTTCAGACTTCATACCTTAGATATTTGAATACCTTTAGTAATATTACATAATCCATAATTCTTCTTATTATTACACGACCCCTAATTCTTTCCCCCACTACAATCTTCTACACCACAATTATTCTACTAATTTCAATGATAACCTTTAATAATAATTATATAGGTTGTATTATTCCCAGATAATAGCTTTTACTGCTTTTACTGCATTTCATCATTTCAACAGCTGGATTGTGCAAACTCTATGTTGTAAATCATGAACTTTAGAATACTCTAGACAAGCTTCAAATTACCCAGAGGAAGGTTCAAAAAAGCTTGGGGAAAAAACATCACAGGATTTATCTTACTGTTTAGCTGACAAAATATGTTTTGTGTTGGTTGGTGTAAATGTAGTTGAATTGTCAAATTACTTACAGTCCACCTTTACACTGGATCGAACAATGCGAATGAGCTCCTTAGCCTCCAAGGCAAGTGTGGAGGCTGTCTGAGATACTTTTTCAGCTTGCGAAGCTGAAGTTTGAGACGATGCATCCAGCTTTGACTCACTCTGAGCACTGAAAGAGAAGAATAGAATTCAGCAACTGTGACCAAACTCCTGCATGTACTGTATATACAAAGAATTATTGTCAATATATTCTGACAGAAAATTTGAACTTATGAACAGTGCTTTGTTCAGAGGTCACCTGTCTGGTATTTAAGCTTTTACAGCTGCCTTGCAGTGCTACAAGTGAAACGATGCTGAAAACTTTTCATACTGAGTTTTATACTTATCACCTTCTGATTTCAACTGCTGTCAGTCACCTTCATATTTAATCTTCCCATAAGGTCATCATATTTTCAGTTTGTACTGTTTCTGACAAGGAATATATTTAGCTATGAAAAAGGGATGCAGGCTCTCTAGAATACTCTACAATCAGGATCAGCATAGGGTATCCTGTATTATTCCATTTCTGCATCACGCTAAATAAAGAAAATCAATCACTATTTTAAACAAATATATTACAGATTTCTCTCTGATTTATTTAGGATGACTTGTTAGTACATGTAAGATGCAAAGTATGTTTGGTTACAAAGCACAGACATATGCTCTGAAATGTCAATAAACATGAACAAAAATATTTATACAGAATTGTCCATAATGTGATACTTACGAAACATACGGAAAGTATTCAGACCCCTTTAAAATTTTCACTCTTTGTTTCATTGCAGCCAATTGCTAAAATCAAAAAAGTTTATTTTATTTCTATTTATTTTAATGTACACTCAGCATCCTATCTTGACAGAAAAAAAGACATGTAGAATTTTTTGCAAATGTATTAAAAAAGAAAATCTGAAATATCACATGGTCATAAGTATTCAGACCCTTTGCCCAGTATTAAGTAGAAGCACCCCTTTGAGATAGTACAGCCATGAGTCTTCTTGGGAATAATGATGCAATAAAGCCCCGACTAATGGGGGGCTGCAGTGATAGTTGACTTTGTGGAACTTTCTCCCATCTCCCCACTGCAACTCTGGAGCTCAGCCACAGTGATATTTGGGTTCTTCTTTACCTCTCTCACCAAGGCTCTTCTCCCACTAGTGCCCAGTTTGTCTGGACGGCCAGGTCTTGAAAGAGTTCTGGTCATCCCAAACTTCTTCCATTTAAGGATTATGGAGGCCACTTTGCTCTTAGGAACCTTGCATACTGCAGAATTTTTTTTGTAACCTTGGCCAGATCTGTGTCTTGCCACAATTCTGTCTCTGAGCTCCTTGGGCAGTTTCTTCGACCTTATGATTCTCATTTGCATTGACATGCACTGTGAGCTGTGAGGTCTTATATAGACAGGTGTGTGTCTTTCCAAATCAAGTCCAGTCAGTTCAATTAAACACAGCTGGACTCCAATGAAGGAGTAGAACCATCTCAAGAAGGACAAGAAAAGGGTCTGAATACTTATGACTATGTAATATTTCAGTTTTTCTTTTTTAATAAATTTGCAAAAAATGATACATGTCTGTTTTCTTAAGTGAAGATGGGATGCTGAGTGTACATTAACGAGAAATAAAATGAACTTTTTTAATTTTAGCAAATGGCTGCAATAAAACAAAGAGTGAAAAATTTAAATGGTTCTGAATACTTTTCGTACCCACTGTATGTTATGTTGTCTGCATACATCCTGAAATCCTCATTCTTGTTTCAAATTAGACTGCATAGAAATATTTTTTCTACAACCTACTTCGAAAAGATTAGTGAAAATGTGTCATGTTTTATTAAGTCCAGTTGAGCTGTTACAAAAGTCATACAAAATGCTCTACCTTTAAAACGAAATGAACAATGCACTGCAGCAAAGCATCAATGCCCAGTGTGACACATAACACAAAAGGTTATTGGGGGAATGGGCTTCATCCACTCAGGCCCACTGACACAGTTAGAGAGTTATGAAACAAGCATATATTTATTACACAACTGTCATACTTAAAGGATGCTAGAAGAAAATTGTGTGAAGAAGTTCTAACTAAGCTTAACATACTGTATGTTCGTATTCTAATTAATTAACAAATATTCAGATCATGAACCAGCCCTTTATCTAAACGGTATGTAGACAAATAAAATTAGATTGTAGACAAATGGAACTGAAAAATAAAACATTTTTTAATTCACCATTTTTTCCAAAGTTTGTATTTTATATTAAGTAAACATCTCTAACATAACACCTCCAGTTTTTTTTTCTTTCAAATGTCATAGCCTCTTCGACTAAAACACTAAACTACACTGACATATGACCCTTTGGATTCAGCAGGGATAATCATTAATGGTCAGAAAAGAGAGGGAGACAGCAAGTATCTATTTTGATTGGGTTTAAAAAAAATCACCATCATGCTTAGTTTCTGCACTGACCTCTGTTCTTTATCTATAGACTACATTTGTTTTAAACTAACTGTTTATTCTTTGGATTAGTTTAGAAGCTTTCAGTTACTGAATACCCATAGAAAGCCAATGACAGTATATTTAACATAATTAAAATCTTCAGCAACAGAAACATCTACAATAAAAAACTTTACTCCCTCATTATCTATATTGGTTCAATCCAATCCAATTCCCCTCACTCACTCATCCACTCACTCACTCACCCCCCCCCCCCCCCACCCCCCACTCACTCACTCACTCACTCACTCACTCACTCACTCACTTATTCACTCACTCATTCACTCACCCACTCACTCATCCACTCACTCACTCACCCCTTCACTCACTCACTCACCCACTTACTTACTCACTCACTTACTCCCTCATTCACTCACCCACCTTACTCACTCACTCACCCGCCCACTCACTTACACACTCACTTACTCACTCACTGACTCACCCACTTACTTACTCACTCATTCACTCACCCATTCATTCACCCATTTACTCACCCCCTCACCCACTCAACCACTTAGTCTCCCACTTACTTACTCACTCACTTATTCATTCACCCATTCACTCACCCACTCACTCATCCACTCACTCACTTGTTTACTTTAACCCTCACTCACTCACTCACCCCCTCATTCACTCACCCACCTACTCACTCACCTGCCCACTCACTCACTCACTCACCCACTTACTTACTCACTCATTCACTCACCCATTCACTCACCCACTCACCCCCTCACTCACTCAACCACTTAGTCACCCACTTACTTACTCACTCCCTCATTCACTCACTCATTCACTCATTCACCCCCTCCCTCACTCATTCACCCATTCACTCACTCACTCACCCAACTTCTCACTCCCGCGTAAAAAGCAGATGATATTGATACTAATGGTTAAAATGTCTTTTTAAAATTACATCTTTGCCACGTGGTATTTTGGTGGCACAGTGGCAATTTACTAGACTACCACTGCAGTGACAATTAAGTTCCAATAGTTCCTTCTGCTGTGCTGGAGGGATAGGCTCTGGACCCCCTCGCCAGGTACCCTGCCCCAGATTAGCTAAAAATATAAAGAAAAAAAGAACTCTAACTCACCTCTGAGCCCTGAAAGATCCATGGTCCTTTGTTAGGAACTCTTCAATGACCTAGAAGAGTAATAAACAAAAATTACTATGTTATTAAACTATCAGAATAAATGCAAAATTGAAGTAATGTTGGCGCTAGTTTATGGCAATATTTAATAAAGACAACACCTGTATGTGTATATACACCTGTATAAACAATAAAAAAGTCAGTTTGATGCAAAAAAACAGTTTTCATTAAAGAGAAAATCCACAGCATGACTGCTTGCAGTTCGATGATGGTAGTGGTGTCTATTAATCTCCTCAATGAAAACTGGCTGTTATTTTGATGAATGGCAGCTTGGCAATCAGTCATTTGGACGTGAGCACAGCCAAGCAGATCTCAGTCTAAGCAATGCAAATCCTGCAGTATGCTTAGAAGGAAATACAGCATGACTGGTAAGCAGTACCTAATGATTCTTGAATGTTCAGTTCTGGTAAAAACGTAGTCTTAGTTTTAGTAGACATGTTTATCAGATGTTGTTTTCAGTAATTACAATACAATGTTGGCAAAAGTCAGTTTGGGTTAGGATCTTCAACATACTCTTCTCACAAAAATTAGAAGATATTTGATTATGTGATATTTCTTTCTGAAGTATCCCCTATTGAAACAATCAACTCTGCCAACTCCTCATCAGCAATGTCACACTTATTTGTATGAGTTAGAAATCAAAACAAAACTGGTGTGGTATCACAGTGGTAGACACCGTCACCTCACAGGCCCAGATATCCCAGTTTTAAGGTGTACTCACACTAACACCAGTGACTTGTATCACTGGTATCACAGTGTAACAGCACTAAACAGTTATAGCTTATTTGCAATGACCATAACCATAGCCTAGAATGACTGGAGATAAATAAATCGAGAATTGATCTTAATATTTGGTCCTATCAATTCTCAACAAAAAGCCTAGCACCTAGTAAACACTGTTAGTACTATAAGCCAATTAACACATTTCTATATGCTACTGTTAATAATTTTAAGCATTGCTACCAAGATTTGGAGAAGAGAAAGCACACCAAAGTCCTAGGTCTTCTAACTCTTTATTTGCCATACGAGGGGTTTTATACAGTGGAACACTAATATAGTGTGTGAATAGGTGGGGAAATATGTGTAATGAAGTGAGGATGTGGGTATTAAAAAGGTTGTAAAGTGTGCAAAGTAAACTTAAAGCAATTTAAACTTAAATTAAAAACAGCAAGTACAACACTTACATGATGTTGTACACATCTTACACGATCTATCAAAAGTTTGATTAGGTAGTACAGTGTCCGAGGTATCTGTCTCTATACAAAGAGAATATAGCAGTGATTTTTAAACCTGAACAGAGACCCTATTTACACTAGGGTGTTTCATGTGTATTGAGTATTAAGATTTTTTTGGATAGGGCTAAGACAGATCAAAAATATTGTTGTTTGTTTTTTTGGTTCTTTTAACATCACTATCAGCATCGATGGCCATTTCAGTGACAGACAAAAGAGGAAATCAAAACACAAGTTTACTCTTACTCTACAAGTCATAAATACACTCAGGTCAGGCCAATTTAGGGCAATCAGTTCACCTATAGCATGTCTTTGGAATGTGGAGGGAATCTGTAGTATCATGAGTAAACCCACTTGGACATGGGGAGAACAGGCAGACTCCACACAATAAAGATCCAGGTCGATTAAACCCAGTACCTCCTCACTGTAAGGCAACAGTGCTACCCAGCAATCTGTCCAAAATGTGTGTTTATAGGCTGCCCAGGATGCACTGATATCCCATAAATCTGACTGCCTATACCAATTCAGGGGGTGCCTTAGACACTTTGTAGCCATAATGCAAGTGTAAAGTCACCCGTCTCTGCACCTGACTGCCAAAACCCACCAAATACTTTACAGTATAGCACAAGTTATCAATGACATTACTCCCTGCAATCCATGTAGGAGAAATAATACTGGAGGAGCACAAAGCTGGCTAACAGAACAGAATTACAGATAAACCTGCCCAAAAAACCGGTAATACAATCGGCTGCCACCAGTTTGCTCTGTCATGCCCAAATTGGTCTGTGTGCTTGTTACGACTGCAGTCAGCATCACCTTTGTATTAAACATGTTTAACAGTGTCTGCTTCTAAAAAAGAACACCCAAAGTTGGTGTCTTCTTCTGAGTTTAAATTAATTTTAAGTGATATATGAATCTGTTCGATAGTTTTGAAGTGGATGTTATTAACTGGTGTACATATTACACAGGATACAGCACAGAATATAATCTGGCTGACTACTGATGCAGTTGACAGTGAAGTGTAGATGCAAATGTAAATGTAAATTGGGGTCAGAGAATCAGCATTATAAGCACATTTGTTTAAGCTGTTCCTGACTGATTGTTCATGTTACCTCAACAAATCGCAGAAGTTTGCCAGTAGAAACCTCAAAGCCTTTCTTCGCAGCTTCACTTTTGCATAATTGACACTCAAGCAAAGCAATCCTCTTCTTCTGTTCTTGCTCATCCTGTATGAATGTTACCGAGTTACTAGAACATCTTGTACGTTTACAATCGTTACGTGTTATGATCTAAGCACATTTAATATTAAACATGTGGGTGAGTGTTATTTCATGTTAAATACAGTTAAAATGGTGTGAGCATATAACAGTGTTATTTCATTACGTTTAAATACAACATATGGTACGGCCTGCTGCTCCTTTTAAAAACACATCTTACATCAATTAAGTTTGTCATGCTGTCTGGTATACAAAAATTCTGCTTTTGGTGAACTATCACAAATGTGATAAACTGACAAAACTCAACGAAAGCAAATGAGAAATTGCTGGGGAAAATGCTGTCCAGATTTTTCGAAATGACTTCAGTAGCCCACGTCACCCTGAAAGATCATTTTAAAGCCTTCAGTGTGCTTCAGCCCAGTTACTGAATAATACAAAGCAAAGTGACCTACTTTTATGGTACAGGAGCAAGGGAAAATCTGATCTGGATCTGAGCAGGGAAAGGGGAATGGGAGTTAGCAGAGTGAACTAATGCCTTTACTATACTGGGAAAAAGATTAGGTTTCCTAGGCTATACCTTGGGTAGTTCAAACTTTTCTCCAGTCTGAGATTTGATCTCTGCTATTTCTTCCTCCAGGAGATTGATGACCTCTTCATAGTCCATCTCTAGCCCTCGTGTTTGCTTTTGTGCTGCTTCGGCTAGGTGGACTTGCAGTTGTAAAGCTCTGCTCTTATCCGCCGCTGCTTTTGCCTCCTGTACGAGCAGAGTTAGAGTCAGAATAGCGCTGTTGAGAACACACATACAGCAGAGTGCTAAGGGGTTCTCCCCCAACATGGCAAACTCAGCATACTGCAAGAGGAGGTCACCCTCCATCCCCCTCTGATGATACTCCACATGTTCACAGCATGACCAAGCACCGTTCTAGATCCACTTACAACTTACAACCCCGCAACAACTTCCCATGTTGTTGACTTAACAAACATACTTCAGGGTAAGAAAAAAACACCATCAGAAAAATGAGCTATCACATGACATGGTGCTGTAAACCACAAGAACGCTGAATGCATTTCACAATGCTATAAGGAAACAGAATCCAAAGAATGCTTCAAGTCAAGGAAATTACAAAATGGGGAAATTTCTTCACATTCAGTATTAAGCTTTGAATCAGTTTTCTTCCGAAAGTAAACCTTTGGGACAGACACACCCTTATTATACCTGTTTCTCTGTGTTCATCTGATATACGTGCATGTGTGTATGTGAAAAGGAGTATTCCCACTAGAATTCAATGGTTGCAATTTCCTGCACCAGGAAATGTCTTGGTTTATAAATCAATTGGTCTATTTTTCTAATAAAGATATCATTACACTGCTCAGAAATCTTTTATATAGTATATATAAATATTTTACATAGTAACGTTGTATATAGAAATCTTTTATATACAAATTAGTCAATACAACCCAAAATAAGAAAAGTTGGAACAGTATAGAAAATGCAAATAAAAAATAAACTGTTTCTTACATTTACTTCTAAATACAGTGACTATTTTTTTACAGACAGTATGAACCCAAGATATGTTTTGTTTTGTTTTCTGGTCAACCTAATTTAATTTGTTAATATACATTCCTTCCTGAATTGAAGTCTTTCAACACGTTCGAAATGAAGAGACGGTAAAGCATTTTCCACTTTGTAATGCTGCCATTTCTTCTCACAACAGTAAAATAATGTTTTGGCAGTGATGAAGGAAACCAACTGATAAAGTGTTTGTGGTGTTATTTTATCCCATTCTGCTTGAAAACACATCCTTAGATGTGATTCAGTATGGGATCATCATTTGCACACTTTTTGTTTAAAAATTCTCCACACGTTCTTCATTGGGGATATGTCAAGATTGCAGGAAGGCCAGTCAGTGCCCGTAACCTCTTCTTCTGTATGAAAAATCTTGATGAAAAATGCATGGACGCCTAGATGTTAACTGAAATAATTAAGTTGTATTACTAGTAAAATTAAGAAAATATTACCAATTAAATTAAATAGATCAAAGATAATGAGTCCTCAGCGGTAAATTATTGGCGGCACATCATCTCCTAATAAGTAAATTATGGAGGGAGTTATTGCACTCTGGTGTGGCCCGGGCATGGTGGGACTGGTTTCTGCTGATGAAGACCAATAGAGTGATGCTGAGGTGGAGGAACATCTAAGTTTGTGGTGCTAAAGCTGGTACCGGAACATCAGTTTGGAGAGATAGGAGAAAATGTAGTTACTTATGGCTTAGGAGCACAGAGTATATTATTAATCACTGATGACAATCTCTGATTCCATGTGCAGCATAAAACACTGGTAGCATTAACTATAGCAGCATAGCTAGACGGGGAAGAACCAGAAGGTAATACAGCCAAGAGGCAAGAACCAACCCGAGCCATGTGTCCCAGTCTAAATCTAACCAAAAGCCTGCGTAAATAAGAAAGTTTTTATCATAGACTTAAAAATTTGGAGAGTGTCTGAATCTCTCTCAAAAGCTTCACCCGCTGCAGGGACTTTTTTAAATCTAGGAACTGAAAGAAGTCCTGCATTGTAGGACAAGCTGTATTGTAAGATTCTAAGAGTTCACCTAGGTAACGTGGGGTCGGACTGTGTAGAGCTTTTATTACAAGAAGTATTTTATAATCAATGCGAAATTTAACTGGTAACCAGTGTAGCGTCAGAACAGGACTAATATGATTACATTTTCTAGTTAGCACTCGAGCTGGTTCATTCTGCACTAGTGGAAGTTTATTTAGAGATTTACTACAGCCTCCAGCAAGTAAAGCATTACAGTGATCCAACCTCAAGGTGATAAATGCATGAACCAGTTTCTCAGCATCTTGAAAAGAAAGGATATTTTTAAGTTTAGCAATGTTATGTAACAGAAA
>JAUZSU010185009.1:0-36248 GCA_034780255.1 Parotocinclus maculicauda
GGTTGGCTCGGTGGGTAGCGCCGTTGCCTCACAGCAAGAAGGTCCCTGGTTTAATTCCAGGGTGGAGCGGCCTGAGTCCTTTCTGTGTGGAGTCTGCATGTCCTCCCTGTGTCTGAATGGGTTTACTCCGGGTACTCCGGTTTCTTCACACAGTCCAAAGACATGCATGTTAGGTTAATTGATTACTCTAAATTGGCATTGACTTGTGTGCGTGTGTGTGTGTGTATAAAAATAACCTTGTGTGTCGCTGAAATGGCCACTGATGCCGATAGCGACGCTAAAGAAGCCAAATAAACAAACAAACTCAACAGAAACAGAATTTTGAATTTTGTGCATAGTATGCATAATATGTACAGAATACGCATGTATGCATGGGATATGCCTTGTTTGTTCTTTTTCATTTTTGATACATTATTTAATAAACAATGTGTTATTCAGTGCTTTTATTATAGAATGAGCTTTGTGTTGTAGTTAATACAGCACCGTGTGGCTTATGGAGTGACGTTGTGGGAGTAATGAGCACTGGGAAATGTAGTGAGAAAAAGCCACGGTCGTGTTTAATGTAGGCTGTGCTATGATATATACAATATATATTAAATTCATTTAAAATGTATCTTACAATAGATTTGTCGGGACATGTCCCCTGTATAATTCAGGAACTACTGTATCTGTAATGGGCTTTCATCCTATTCAGTGTCACGCCTTACCCTGAGCAGAAAAAAACAGGTTTCAATTGTGATCAATTAATTAATATTCTCATTGTTTTTTAATACATTATTATGCCAAGATGGAAAACTGTTTTTCTGTTATAGTGACATAGTTAGATGACAGTAACTAATAGATACATCATGTGCATGATGGGTTTTTATATTGTTTTGTGCTTTACTATTGGAATTAAAGTTATTTAAAAACCTAATAAATATAACATACTTGAAAACTGACGTAAATTATTACTTTATTTTCTATATTTAATTGAAGAAAAAAAATCTATTTGGCAATACATACTGTACATTTTATACATACTGTACATTTTCAATAAGCACTTTTCTTACAAGAAAACTTCCAACTGCCACAACTACATTTTATGTTTTAATCACCCTATAAACAACAAGCTACAAATGTCCATGCTTTTGATAAATATAAGAACATTGTTTCCTGTAACCAGCTCAGTTTTTTTCTACTGTACTGTACGCCGTGTTTATGTTTATGCTCAAGTTTTAACCTTCTTCAGATCTTAACACCTCTGGGGCAAATATATGCAATCCTCCCAAGTATTGACTAGATTTACCTTTGGAAGCAAACTTATAATAAAAAAAATTTATTAGTTTGTTTCTTTAAGGAACTAATAGTGGAAAAGTCTTGATCTACTTTAATTCACACAGCGTCACTTGAATATCAGTAACAGACCCTGGAGGGAACGCACTAGGTTGACTGCAGTAGATGTTAATCGTTAGATCATTGGGCGGTCATTAGTCTCACGCTGTGGCTTGTTTACCAATTAAACCTCGGGCTGAAAGGTAACAGTGATTTCCTGTGTAGCAGCTTAATCATGGCTGTGAGGAGCCTTTTCTAGGTACGGCATCCTCTAAAATCTTGCAGACTGATTGTACAATGGCTGTATTTGCTTTACACGTTCACAATTGACCATGGCTTCAGGTACCTGTACTGTACAGGTGACTTTGTTGCTTTACAATTGTGAAATGTAGCCCTTGAATTTATACGCATAATAACAACCGAACCCTAGCTGGTCTGGGATGAAAGAGAGCAGGACAGTTTTGCTGCTGGTTCACTCTATGCACACTATGGTTTTATTAAATACACGTCAATAATTGGTTAATGTCAAAAAGCTTCTGTACATCAGTTATTTAAGCCTGTTTTATTGTCTCATTTCAATGCTTATCAATTTCCTTAGATCTCTGTCTGAGGATTAATTCTAAAGCTATCCAGATCTCATGTTCTGATCCAAATATGCTGAGTGTGGATCCATTGGATCTTAGTAGTCTTTGAATTAATTGACTTTTTGAGGCATTATTTAGCATTCTATAAAAGGGAATATACCAAATTACAGCATTGACAGTAAGCACAGAATTATGCATGCATAAGTTGTGTACAGTTCATAAATGGATGGAGCATAAGACCCTTAAGGATGACCCAAATTTTAAACATTTCTTCATAAACACCTGCCATTGTTTGTGCTGTGTGCATTACTTTGCCTGTAATTGCAATCAAGGAACAGAGAATTCCACATCTAAGAGCTGTCATTAAGACAATAAGACATGACACACTCTCAGAAATTCTTTTTTTAAATTCATATCTGTGTGTCTGTACCAGCTAGATAGCTAAAGAATTCTCAGAATGAAGGTTAGAGTAAATATAAATCCCTGGAGTGCTATAGTGGTGTATTTTGTGTTCAGATATCTACCAGATTTTAAATCATTACAAGGATTTTGTAGTGAGTATGCAACAAAATCTAAACTGTGAAGATTAAAACGTGGCCATTTTGTTGCTCTGTCTTACAGTTGCGGATGATCGTCGAGCTAATATGGCCTTTATTTCTGTTTTTCATCCTGGTTTGGGTGAGATCCACCAATCATCCTGCCTACAAAGGACAGTGTAAGTGTTGCATGAAGCTTGATCAAACAGCATAAGAGCAGGGTAAAAATTGTTTTTTTTGTTTAAAATACTGGAAGCATTTGTTTGACCAGCTGTGATTTGAATGCGTATGCTCTTATTGTCCTTTGTTTGAGATGCCGGCCAATCAGCTAAATGAAAAAAATATATATAATCTAGATGGATTTTTAAGAGGGTGATGAAGTCTACTAGCTGCATTGTTCAGATGATGCCACTGTTGACCACTATGGCTAACTTTATAAAAAAAAGATGCCTGGCAGGATGGGAAGAAATGAAGTAGCATTAATAATAATAATAAAAATAATACTATTTTTTTGAGACACGCCTTTCAAGACACCCAAGGGCACTGTACAATGAAATTAGAAATAAAGTTACAGCTAATAACGATATCAAATAAATAAACAAGGATTAACATTTTTACTAGCTTACTTTACACATATTATGTCTGAGAAAAATCAGCTACCATTAGTGGTCAATGTTGGCATAACATGGTTTTTCTGTAGATTTTTGCATTTTTGTAGTTTTTCATGAATTGTAAACAACTGAAAAACAAATCAAATATATTACAGATTCCATCAAAGCTACATACATTTTGTGAGGAGCATATTAAGAATTATTTATGCACTCACAGTAAATATATATATTTTTTTGTGTATTAATTTGGCACCAAAATTCATCTATTGTATTTATAAAGCCATCTCCCCTAATTTCGAGATGACGGGTAAGACACCTTGTGCTAAAAGCTGATGTCCATCTCTTAATTCAGGCCATTACCCCAACAAGGCCATGCCCTCAGCTGGCGTGTTGCCATGGTTACAGGGCATGGTGTGCAACATACAGAATCCATGTAAAAATGAACCAACCCCTGGAGAAGCACCTGGCCAGGTCAATAACTTCAACGACTCAATGTAAGTACGAGTTTACTGTTTCTGCTGTCTGACTCATTTATGAAATATTTTATAGCAGTAACTTAAGGTGAATGAACTAGTGGTTTGACCTTGACTGTTTAATTTAGTCATAAAATTTTGTTAGAACATCTTTGCGGTGAAATGTCAGGATTACAACACTTTTTATACATCTTTATTCCATACAAAGGAACATTCTACATTTGCAGGAAAAAAAAACTATATATAAATATATACTAAATATATAAGCCCACATATAATCATTATTACTGGCCACCAACAAGTTGCTAAAGTTTCAAGGTTTTACAACAATCTAGCACTATTGGATCATCTGAAAGTTTCCTAACCTTTTACATACAAGAAAGTAGTTGATCTGTGATTCAGGGCTCTGGGTTAAGGCTTAAGTCCTGGCTCAACCAAGCTGCCTCAGTTGGGCCCTTTGGCAAGGTCCTTTGCCCTCCTGCTCCTGAGGTGTTATATTGTGTGGGTGATCCTACACTGTGAACCCTAACTTGGTATCAAGCCAGGAAAATGCGGAAAGTATTTCATTGGGTTATACACAAGTGGATATATACACGTTTTATTTTAACATTAAAATTTGAACTTTTTAGCTACTTATGAAAATAATCTGCAATCTATTTAACATTGGCGTTTAAAAAAACAAGAAATGGGTTGAAATATACAGAAATGACTTGCATGGACTGTTTTGTGGCTCCCTCAATAACCATTCCATTCACTGTGGTTAAACCTTAATCTTACCAATGATTACCCATAATTCCCCCTCAGAAAAACTGGTCATGTCTCTAAAAGTATACATTTCCATGTTTTGTTGCATCTTTCGCCCCTCATAATGATCCCACTTTCAGCAAGGTGAGGGTCAGGATTGTTTTTTTTTATTCTAGCTCAGATTCCAGCTTCCCTTTATAAATTTCCCAGACCATAACAACAACAGGAAGATCCTATCATTTCTGCCAGTTCAGGGTCAGCCCTGTGCTTTCCTCCTCAAGGCATGTGCCAGACGCAGATACAGTGGGAACTGACTAGGAGCCATCCCAAAGAGATCTTCTTTGAGGCTTATCTCGACTCCTGATGTCATTGTGGTATAATAAAGGGATTAAGGATGCAGATTGACTTGCAGATAAAGTTGCTTTTTACAAATGAAAGCATTTTACAGCCTTGTTCATGAACTCTTTGTTTCACTTTTTACCCGAAGGAATAGGACTAGGTCTTAGACTTAGGTCTTAGGTTCACAAGGCCCACCCTTGGAGACAGGTCTGGGGGTGATGTTGTTGTACCATGTCTGTCTGGGACATTCACACAACCCACTCAAAGTGGCCACAAAGGGCCATGGTGCTGACCCAAATCTTTCAGATTAATGTTTTGTGGTTGGCAAAAGCCTGGAATATTCCTTTAAATTCCAAGGTCAATACTGTAAAGCTTATAAAACAAACGAGGTGTAGATTCTTAATGTTTCTTTTCAATAAATTGTCTTCTTTTTCTTTTTTTTCTTGTGCTTCATTTTTGGTATGTACCAAGTTGATTTACTGTGCTGAACATAACCAATGTGTCCTTTATTTCCAGCATTGCAAAGGCTTTAATAGAGCTCCAGTCTCTAGTAAGTGACTCTTCGCTGATGCCCAAAGTCAAACTACTCTCGACTGATCTCAATAAATGGGCTTTTATGCTTCAGAACTCAAACTCCGCCGCAGGTAAGAATCAGAAAAAGCAGCAATTTTGAATGAAAGAATTCCAACCACAAAGGCTTTCTCTTGACAAATTCACTATCAAAGGTGTACATTTTATGGCATTTCCCCAGTATAAAGATGAAAGGTGAAACATTTTGGATGAAGGCTTTTGTCGCTGCTGGACCAAAGCCTTTATTATAATATATTTTGTTCTGCTCTGGAAAGTGTGACTTATTAGTCTAGACAATGACCAAGTGCTGACATCAAACAGTGTGGTTGTGTGAGTGATTTAACAGCAATTAACATAAATGTCATTGTTAAAGCATTCTCATCATGGCCAAAATGCTCAAGATTAAACACATTTTCCACCATGCAATCGTAAGCATCAGATCCCATAATAAAGCCCCACATCTCATAATAAATAGCAAAATAAAGTACTGTCGTAGCCTAGCATTTAAGAAACTGGACTAGAAGGTCCAGCTTTCAAATCCCACCTCTGCCAGGCTGTCACTGTTGTCTAATTGAGCAAGACTCTTATCTCATGGTTGGTTGGATTGTAATATTGTATCACTTGGTCTAAGGGCGACTGTTAAATATAAATAAATAGGACATTAGGCAGGATAGTATGCTTATAAGGACATGGTGTATACATCTGTTTCATATTTAATCTTTTACGATTTTGTTTCTGAGTTTGAATTTGAGTAGCCTAGTTATATTAAAACTCACCTTGGATTCAACATACATTTAATAACCATTAGGACAGTAAAGTCGTAACAATGTTGTTCTAATATATGTTAAATAATAGAACTGTTCCATGTAGAATGCTTCATCTTGAATTTTAGTTTGAGTTAATCACAAAGCAGAATTTATCCTACTAGGAAAACTACTGTCTGTTCTGCCTATTTCGTCCTGATCATGTTAACCTTGTGTTCACAATTTCAAGGAAATTCATTAGAGATGATCATTTGTAATGGTGACTCATGGTAGTCCATTATAATAAGAGCATATGTCCTTGTCTGATTTCGAAAATGCATGTATGGTCATTTGAAACGAATGCCTGCTGACAAGCTTGCACTGAACATTGTCTGAATGCAAAAGTGATTTCTCGTTGGCTTTAGAAAGCATGACACAAAAAAAGAGATCTTTTTCAGAGATACTGTATGTCTTTTTTGTCCTGAGATGAACTGTTTAAAGAAATTCTGTATGATGATTATGATCTGCTGTATATTATAATGTATATAATCTAATGTATATAATACCTTTTTAATTGGTAATGCTTATACTAAATTTATGCTAAATGGTTGTATAAAGATCAAAATGTGCCCCCATAATGCCCAGCCTGAACTTAGGGACCTCCAGGATTGGGCGATGTATTTTCAGGAGCTCGGTTAAATAAACTGGACCTAGGCTATGCCAAGCCTTGAAGGTCAGTCTAACCAAGAGGTACCAAAAGCATGGACCAATGCTTCCGTGGCGGTGGTGGACAATAGGCGACGGGTGCAAGAGATGTTGCGGAGATGAAAAAATGTAGAGTAATGTAGAGTAGAGTAATTTCATGTGAGGCTCGAAACACAGTAGCGGGTCGAATAGGAGATTTTTATATCATTTATAGATAGACCAGGATTAAAGGAAGTTGAGGCAGTAGCTTTAGAACCAGTGATGATGATTTCTGTTTTTTCAGAATTTAATGCTAGTAAGTTTGCCCTGAGCCAGGAGTGTAGTTTGGTAATATATTAAGGAAGAATATTAGGAAGAAAAGGATTAGACAATTTGAAACTGAGATAAATGTGAATAGCATCAGCATAGAAATGGAATTTCAACTTCAAACTGTGAAAAATATTGCCAAGAGGGAGGGTGTAGGTAATAAATAGCAGTGGACCAAGAACGGACCCTTGCGGCACACCATGTGTAACAGACACAGTAACAGAAACATGAGGACCAGTTGATAAATACTGATGCCTATCAGACCGGTAGGTCCCAGATCCCAAGTAGGTCCTCAGATGTATGTAGGAGAATTCCATGGTGTACCGTCTCGAATGCCGCAGTAAGGTCCAGGAGTAACAAAACAGAAACCGAGCCAGAATCTGCTGCTAAGAGGAGATCATTGATGACGCACAGAAGTACAGACTCTGTGCTGTGATTAGACCGGAAACCAGAATGGAATTTTTTTAATAGTTCATTAGTGGATAGGAAATCAAAGAGCTGAAGTTGTTAACAATAGAAGAGTCCAGTCCCAGTTTTTTAATCACCGTAGTTACAGCAGCAGTTTTCAAAGCAATAGGAATGCAACTAGAGGACAGTAATAGGTTGACAGTGTGACAAATTGGCTCCGATAGGACAGAAACGCAACGTTGAATGAGAGGAGGCAGGGGGTCAAGATGTGAGGATGATGAATTGGACTTGGTTAGGAGTTTAGTAATTTGTTCAGGGTCTGTCAGAGTAAATGCTGAAAAAAAACATTCGATTATGTCTGCATAAATAATAAAAATGGTTGGACGCAATAAATGGTCGTCTAAAGATCAAAATGTATTCAATAATCAAGGGGATTCAGGTGTAGCTCCTGCTTGGATGGAATGAGAGTAAAGACCCTTATAGGGCCAAGTACAATAACCAGAGGACTAAATATTGACATAACATTACCCTGTAAATTTAATTACAAACCAACCAATGTCAACTTTTGGAGGAAGCTGTAGATGAGCAGGCGCTGGCTTTGAACTGTTGTCATCATTTCTATCAGTTTTCCTCTTTAAGTCATTCGTGGACTGAATTGCTTTAATGGTTTGCTTTAGTTTTTCACATTTACAGCTTAGCAGACAATCGTATCCACAACTTAGAACTTAGTCTTATAACGTAATACTAGATTGAGGGAAGTTTATGAACAAACTTTAATTTGGCATGTCAGAAAGTTCTAATGATTGCTGTCTAGGCCGTTGTTAGGCAGTTGCTATGCAGTTGCCAAGTGGTTGTCACATGGATGTGGTAAGTGGTTGCTAGGCGGTTGATAGCTGTTATGGAGTGCCAGTAGTATTAAATAAAGTGAAATACTGTGTGTCTATATATATATAATGTTGAGTAAGTTTGTTTGCTAAAGTTTAAGACATTCCACTGTCCTTATATTTTTGACTATTTATGTTGTAGCTTTACAGATATGCAAGTTTAATGGTTATTTTGCTGTTCTGATATTAACAGCTACATTTCAAATGCTGTCCAGATATTTATGGTTAACGGTCATAGTCGGGGCTAAAGATCAATAGCCATCCAGATATTTATGGCTAAAGATTGACATCTAGGAATTTAGCAGATGCCCTCATTCTGAGTGATTTAGATTTGACAAAACGATTACAATTACAACTGTTCCAATTCAAGCAGTTGTGGTTTAATTGTATGTTTGCCCAAGTACCAAACAGATTTAGCTTGGTAGAGGTGGGAAGTGAACCTGGTGCATAGTTCAGTACCTTAACTGCTAGGCTACCACATTCCTACTAAATATCATTTAGCTGTCCCGATATTTCTGGCAATGTAATGGTTAACTACAGGTAATAGGAAGAGATAAAAGGGATTGCATAGTGTGCTACAAAGTAGTGTGAGAAGATAATTAATTAGAAAAAAACAAAGAACAGTACTCGAAATTGTAGGCGAAGTTGTAGATTGATTTTCGTCTTCAAATTGCCAACAGTAGCAGCTTGGCAGTGAGGGGCCTGAACCCCAGGCCTTCTGGTCAGTAGCCCAGCGCCTTACTTCCCAGCAGACCTACCACTGCCCACATAATAAGGATACTAAGAAATTGGCATACAGCTGCTCAAATGATGTAATCTTTGTTTGATATACTTGTTTTAAAAAAGTCAATTTTTCTGATCACAAACCAATCCTTTTTACGGCCTATCTAAGAGACTTATAGCCCCTGCTTGAATGCAGACTTATTTATGGAGCTGGTTTTGATCTGTAGTGGCCAGTCATGTATCCCCCTGTTCTTCAGTGTTCGTTAGGCTAATTCCATCTAATGATATTCAAATCTGGAGACCTCATTTGCAGATGGGCGGAAGAGGGCTGCATTGCTGGACTCAAGTTAAGCACTCATCAGTGCATTTGCATCTTTGAAATGGCGAGCCTGTAATTTAATAGATTAAATTCATCAGGAGATCTGAAAGGACAAAATTAACGACCCAGAGTGTCAGAGATTGGGTGGAAACGTGGGTGAGCAAGAAGAATCGGCCAGTGGGAGCTCGCGACGACGGGGAGGCGACCAATCACAGACCAAAGAGAAGGAAGGAAGCTTGCTTCTGCTGATGAAAGCCTGAGCTTGAAGCATCAATCTCGGTACAAACAGAGTTCAGTTGGAGGCCACTGTGTGTGTGTGTGGGTTCATTTTAGCTGATGGAACTCTTCCTGATAATGGAGCCGCACATATTATCATCCGTAATGCAAACACTAATTACTCCAGCACCACTTTGAATAGGCATTCCTCCATCTGCTCCTGGTCTAATTACTACCGCACCACATGTTTGCACTTTAGCCAGGTGACATTTTAGAAAGCAGAAACACAGCAATGTTCGTACGAATTTTCCAATATAGGCTTTATCTTCCAGACTTCTTTTATCCACAGTGAAAGTGAAAAACTGTTTGGACATCATTGCTCCAGCATATATACTGCTCACAAGAATTAGAAGCTACCCCTATATGAAATATCCGAATGGGAAATAGCCCATGGTAAACCGAGGACCGAAAAGTTAAAGAAATTCAACAAAACAACAGTCTGTGATTGTATAACTGCAGGGGGTTGAATGTACGTATTTAATTACATCCGAACGACCCTTTAAAGACCAACACGTGTTTAATAAGGCTCAGAATCTCCCTCAATGGCCATCTGAATATTACAATCCTCCCACTCACAAATCTAATACACACCCACACCTGTTTATTAGGACCCAGTCTAATGACTGAATGGGATAATAAAAGATGGAGTCTGCAGTTACACTATATTACCACTGCTTCATATCCTGCAGATTTAGTTAGCAACTAATTATCAGCTGATTCCAAACAGAGAAAAGACATTTTGATCTCCAGTTTTGGTTCCGTATTTAATTACGGTGTCACTCTTGCACATTTTGTGATATCATCCACAAATAATTAAATAAATAATTAAAAATAATAAATAATAATAATTAATAAATAATTATCATCACTGATGTCCATGTGCAAAGCTACTTAACTTCAAATGCAGTGTTTTGTGGAGCATCCATCATTTTTTCAATCATTTTTCATTCTTCCTGTAGAATTCCATTCCTCACCAATGATATTCTGTTAGTCTGAGTCATTCCAGGTCCCATTTCTGAACCAAGCTTTGGTTGGTACTCGTCTTGTGACTGGACCCATCACTCAAGGACAAATAACAACAAGCATTAAGCCTCTGTTCCTACTAGCACTCAGGTGGTGGAGACAAGTCTTCTAATATCAACTAAAGACTTATCTTTATCGAGTTTTCCCCTGCCACTGTCAACCTTGGCTTGCTCATTTCGGAACTGGCCCTAGATAAAAAAAGGAAAAAAAAATTGTAAAGCTGATTTAAGACAATGCTCCAGTGACATATAAATAAATCTGACTTGACCTTTTAACTCAAACAATACTATATACAATATTTGTAAATATAATTTTTATTCCTCTCATTTGCACAGCACTGTGCAAAAGTCTCAGGCACCATTAGATAAGATATAAAAACAGTTTTCCTCTTAAAATTAATCCGGAAATACAGGAAATGTGTATACAGTACTGAAAGACTAAAAATATAAATAAATTTAAAAAGTTTCTTTAGGCTACAGTGGCAAGTGATAATTGTAACTTCCCCCTAGAACCTTGATTAGGATTGATCTTTTTGGAAGAGTGACCACCATTATTTATTTTATTTTTTTTCGGAAGAGGAACAGGATGGAACAACTAAGCTATGCTAAAGCTCACAAATTTTAGAATTAAGAAAAGTGAAAGAGTTATAAAGAAGATAATGAAGTAGTAAAACCATGTTTGGTTTTTGCTAATCAACGCTATTGTTTTATATGATCAGTATAGCATAGCATAGTAAAGCATCACAATAAATTTAATAGTGGCTTAAGACTTTTGCGCAGTACTGTACATCAAATCCTAATAAGGTTTAGTGGGATTATTGTTCTTAGACTGTACACTGCCATGATCTACTAGGTAAAATCTCAACACACTGCTTTGGGTTTCTCTGGGTGATGAAGACTGATAAATGTAAACTTAATTTAATCTACAATCAAAGCATTAACTAATTTCAGGTATTACCTGTGGCTCATTAAAGGTTTAAATCTGCTGTAAAAAATATACACATTTACTGATCTATTTATAGGCTGCTGTATTTTCTTAATTCTTTACGGTACCAGTCAAAAAAGCTGTTATTAGCAGAACAGCATGGCAACCAGTGAATAAGTGGAGAATGCGTTTTAGAGACCACAAATATTTCATTTCCACAAATGATGCTTCACTAATGAGCCGTTTTATATTCCAGGATCCATTCTCTTGAAATCACCTGAATTTCCTGAACTTGGCTCTCGTTAGGGTTGCAATTGAACGGTAAAAGATGTAAAGTACGCATATTGTTACATCTATCCTCCACACTATGTGGCACAGGGAATGGAATGAGCAAGCATCGCGTGTGGGGGAATACACTGATTTTTAGGAGTTTTAACCTGAAATGTTCATGCATATTACAAACACGTGATTCATTTTAGCTGCATTAGTTAATCTGGCAACACATGAGATTTGCTTACATGGTGGTGAAGAAACAGTCATCACAATTCAGATAATTCTCAAATACAGTCGAAAGGGTTGACAGCACTCACGTTGCTATAATACACCTGTACAATGAAATGACTCTACATTTGCATTTATATAACCTTGTGTGCGTTTAGAATATATAGATTAAGTGTGGGAGGTAACCGCACAGGGAAAGTGGCTTTTTTGTAGGCAACTGTTTTAGATTTATGAAATGGCAACGGTGTAAAAATGAGCGTGCACCTGGTTTTATGAATTAGGGAAAAGTGCAAATTCAGAAATCCATTCTGGAATGCAAGCAACGTGTGGTTAGTTAAGTCTTTGGACTGCTAACCCCAGGGGTGTGAATTTAAGTCCCACTTCTGCCAAAAGTTGCCACTGTCAATCAACTACTCAACTGAAATGTAGGTCAGTCTAAAAAAGGCATGATATTTCAAAAGATCCTGGCTGCCAGTCACAGTCAAGATTGTGCTTCTTGCAGCAGTAAGGCATCACAGGACTGATGCGCCACCATGTTTGACCTGTCAGGTTTCCTTTTTGTCATAAACCTTGTCCGTTATGTGCACTCTTTAATCAGACTGCTGTACTGTACTGTGCAAAAGTCACAGGCCACCATTAGATCATGTATACACCAACGTATTAGCAATGGTATAACATATATAATTATTTCTCAGTCTTTTTAAATAAATGCTACCAGAAAATCACAAGAAAATGCCTTTATAGGGTATATTGACGAGCATCGAGTGTGACCTCTCTGTATGCTCGAGAAATAGAAGCATCTGTCAGCTTCATTGGGATGCCAATCTGACCCATCTCCAGTCCAAGGAAGCTTGCTTGGGAATGGTCTTTTTGGAGGGATAGCAATCAGTCAAAAACATCTAATATAGGGGAACAGAGTGATAAGGTAAATATTTGAGGTTGACATGAAGATTAGTGGAAAAAAAACATTAAGAAATGACAAAACCAATGTTGCAATATAGGTCAGTCATTGGCAATATGTTATATATGGTTGTTATACCGTCTACTGGTGGTACATGACTTTTGCACAGCACTGTGGTTCAGTCAAAAACTGTCTGCTTTACATGGGTTAAATAACTTACATAAGACAACATCCTCCCCAATTTTTTACAACTTTTATATTATAAGTATACAAAAACTTACGTTCATGGAGTGCATCTCTGATTCTGCTCATTCTGCATGCAGGTCGTTCCATCCCTTTGCACAACATACTGAGAGATAATGAGACTTTCTCAGCTTATCTCAGGAGCAACCTCAGTCTTCCACCTGACACCATCGTGAGACTGATGAGCATCAAACTCCGGCTCAACCAGGTACAATGATTCCCAGTCAGAATTGTGAGTTTAAATGCTAAACAAATAGTTATTTGTGAATCTCAATGGCAGTACCTAGTCACAGGGTTTTGTTGGGTCATACAGGGTATTGCAGTTAGATATTCAGCTGTACTATAATGTACAACACAAGCGACTAAAGGTTAACGACCTTCAGACCTTCTACTGTCCCCAGCAGTAGAAGATGACTCTTAATTCTTCTAGAAGTATTCCGGTACTTTAACGAATCCACCACTTCTATCACCCTACGTAACATAAATATGACATTTTTGGCATGTGTAAATAAAAACTTTCCATCTTACCTAATTATGTTTGCAGAATCTCAAATTCTAACTGATTTGTTATTGGATCATTAACATTAAAGAAAATATATCACTAAAGAAATATGCAAGTGTAAGGTGGAGTTAATGGACTTGACGGTGGCAGTTTTAAACACTGACTGTTGACTGAGCATGAATAAAAAATTGATGTAACATGTTTAATCAGGGCCTTTGATGTAAATAATAACAGAAAATTAGAAACAGTTAAGTCAGATGGTTAAGGCTACAAAAAGTGGAGGTGGTGATTACAGGTTGTTCAATGAGCCAAATAATATGGTATCAGGTTGATAGTTATTGGCTGTGTTTACATCTTACGCTCAATTCATATTTGTTTATTTGGGTAAACCATTTACATTACAAAATGTGTTATTAATTCTTCCATCATTGTTTTTTGTAGTTACCTGCCTTCTCAAGTGAAACAAACATTAGTGCCGTCCTCTGTAACTCCGGTTCTGTGGGACGCTACCTGGAATTTACCTCGCTCTTACAGAAACAAGAGTTTCAGAATGTCACATGCTCTCTGACACCCAATCAGCTTCGTCAGACTCAGGCAGTTTTCGTCCGAAATCTGGATAACGGGAAGCTGGTGGCTGCAGTAAGTAATACAGTCTGATATTTCGTTATTTGTGTACCATTTCGTATGCATTATACGTTCATGATGTGTTATACAACATAGACATGTAAACACATGAACCATATAGGTTTCTAGTTCTCTATATAAATATGATATATAATATTATCAGAACCAATTGCACGAATTTCATAGAGGAAAGTGATGCAATATGACATTTCTGTGAGTGAGCTTTGATTTATACATTTGATGTGACCCCATTGTGCAGCGATAGTCCTGCACATTGGATTAGAGGATTTTGGAAAATTTCTCCATAGGGTCCTGACTTGAACTGCTCACTTTAGATCTTAACACATTTCAATAACTTGACCATTCCAAAACATTAGCCATATTTTTAACCATTCTTTTACATTTTCTTGGGATTCAGTTCACATGCAGATATCTTGACATTCCTTGGAATTTGTCAGTATAGTTAAGAATTAATTTATCAGTCAATAATAGCAGATTATCTTGATCCAGATGCAGTAAAACAGGTCCAAACCGTGATATCATAACCATGGTTGAGAGCAGGCCTAAGGTTCTGATGCTGCAATTCAGTATTTTGATATATTTTAATTCTGTAACAAAACAATGTTTCTCATTTAAACCAAAACATTTTATTTTGGTCTCACCCATCTACAAAATGTTTGTTCAATAACCTTCTGGTTCGTCTATGTGATCTTTAACAATCTGTAGTTCGGCTGCAGGTTTTGTTTTGTTTTCTGGAGAGGTGGCTTTGTCCCTGCAACCATTGGTGTTTAGTGTTCTCCTTGACAGTGGGCAGTGGACAGTGGACCATTTACATTAGCCATTGAGAGAAAGGGCTTTAGTTGCTTAGATGTTACCCTGGGTTCCTGACATTGCAGGCTATTTCATGCCTTGCTCTTAGTGATGTTTGTTGGTGGACCACTCATGAAGAGGAAATCTGTCTGATTCTGGATTGGTGAATTGATTCTAAACCCTTTGTAGATATTCATTTTTCAGCCTGATTAGCATTAATAATGGCTTCTCCTTTAGCATAAAGACCTGTAGGAACAACATGGATTATTTTTGAAAACCCCTGTTACAGTGGAGGAAAATATTAAACTACTGAACATTCTATTTTGCTCACTAAAGGTGTCCCGTTTTCAGGTTGAACTTCTCCATCTTAATTAGACACGGTAGTTTTTCACCATCCATAAACATAAATTACAAACATTTGATAGAGAATCTCTGTGTTTGATGTAAATCCTTAAGCTACTTGATGTTGTTTTGCTTTTTTTAACAATTAGGTCAAACCAACTAAATAATTTGATTTAAATCAAATGAAGTGTGCCATTTTAAAGATTTCCATGCCCTCCATTACAAGCAAATCCTCTTCTATGAAGAGATCTTATACTGAAGCAAACCACTTTTTCTTTGAAATCCTGAGCCTTTGTAGAATTATGGCTTGATTAGTTGGGATGTTTTTTTTCCTTGGCTTTTTTTTAACCATGTCCTTTTTTAGCAGGAGATATGCAAAGATGAAAGCAAGACTTTATCTGTGGAAATGGTTTATACATGGCTGTGTCTGTACTAAATAAATGATGAGAACATATTCAGCGAGAAGCAGGAAAAAAGCCATTTGAGCTTATAAAGGCCAGAGGCTGTGCAGCTGCTGACAAGACCAGCTGACCAGATGAACCTCTCTAACCCACAGAATTAGAATAAGTGAGAATGAGAGGGACCAGTCATATT
This sequence comes from Parotocinclus maculicauda, assembly GCA_034780255.1. Taxonomy (NCBI): domain Eukaryota; kingdom Metazoa; phylum Chordata; class Actinopteri; order Siluriformes; family Loricariidae; genus Parotocinclus; species Parotocinclus maculicauda. The sequence continues at coordinate 16,000 of JAUZSU010185009.1, forward strand.
CGCAATGCTTTTAGCCCTTAGCCAGTTCACTTCCAGTGGAAGTGTGAGATTATTGGTACCAGTTCTGCAGATTATATATGCACACCAATCTCCATTTGCATGCAACAGATCATGTACAAACTTAAGGTATGTGCATGTGCGGACTTTTTAAAGTTACCATAACAACGAGAAACACATGAGCCTGGAGGATGATAGATATTAAGAGATTTTAGGTTTCTATGGTAATTGTTAGATAGTAATAGTTTATTTTGTTAATATTTGTTTAATTACCTTTATTGTGTTATCGTAGGAAATGAAGGAGGACATCTTAAGGTCTTGCTAGCTTTATTAATAAAGCTTTAGTATTGTTTGTCTTTCAAGATCTGGAGGACAATCTGATCCTGTCCATGCTCCATCACTGTGTCAGTGTGTTTTGGCAGTCTTGGGTGACCCTACACAGTACTAAACATTAATATGGGGGGCACTCTGGTCCAGTTAACAAGCTTTTGTTCACTCCCATAAATATGTCACTTACTACTTAATCAAAATAACTGAGACTTGTTTTCCTTTACTTTATTGATTATTTCATTATTAATTAAATAAAATCAAAAGCTCCTTTTTTAATCGCGTCATATTCATTTTGAAATATCGCCTAATTTATGTGATGATTGTGTATATATATGCCCCCCCCAGCATGTAGTAGTGGTGCGAGTGTGTGTATTTGTGTTCTTTGGAATGGAGGTGCTCCATTCAGTACTTTTGGGATAATCCCCTTGGTTTCAGAAGAAAAAATATATTATCATTTGCCAAAATATCTTTGTACATGTAGTGTAAGGCAAAACTGTTAGAGCAGTGAAGGTTTGCAAAGTCCATACAGACACCTATGGTTTTGAATATACGTTTATGGATATAAGTTTTGGCTATGTGCTTTATACAAGATAGAGAAAGCAAAGTCATGTCTAGAACACTGGTAACAGACCATAATACCAAAGCCGCTGTTGCTGCCATAGGCTGCCTTCATTAAAAGTAGATGGGATGGTTCAGCCATTCTGGAATGAGGTGTGTGTTTTTCGATTAAAAAGTAATGGAAATGGCCCCTGCTATCTGAATATCCACTACCGGAAGCCTTTCCCCAAACTAGTTTCTTTTAGCTAGTGCTGTATGACTGTATCTGATATATTTTAATCGTATTAAGCATAAAATAAGCTTTGCTTCCTAACAGAATCACAAACTTTTTATTTTGTATTCTGTTTTATTCCTACCTGTGGTCATGAGCTTTGAATAGTGACTGAAAGAATAAGGTCACAGGTACAAGCAGCAGAAATTTGGTTCCTAGCTGGACGTAGACACCATGACAGGGTGAGAAATTTGCCAACCCTGCAAGACTCTGAGTAGAGCCGCTCCTCATTTGAATCAAAAGAAGCCAGGTGAGGTGTCATCTGGTCGGCTCCCAATAAAACAGGACCAGACATGTCCCTCTGGACAGAGAAACCAGGGCAGGTCCCTGAGGGGTTCTATTTTACAGATTACTTTTGAAATTCTGGGGATCCCCTGGAGGAGCTGTGGCTGGGGATACAAAAGTCTATGTGGTCTTCCTCAACCTGTTGTCAGTATAACCTTTACCAGAAGATGCAGCTGGAAACTAAGATTGTGACGTTTACATGGCTTGTCTTTTCATTATTAAAAATTAAAAAGGCTAACCAACCCCTGATTAACAGATTTAGTCCCATTCAGTTTACTCTATTACTCTTAAATCGTGTAGATTTTCTGTCCAATTGAGGCATCAGTCAGTCAAATTATTAGGCTGCATGTTAATGCAGGTAATTAGTCATGATCCAGTGGAGGAAAAAATCTAAAAGATTGGCTCCAGTCAATTTCATATGCATGAGTTGAGTGATTTCCCCAGTTTCTACGCTCTGCATCTGGCAACTTGCTATTTGCATGCGGTTCCTTAAAACCTATTGAGGACAAGGTTATAAATGCAACCTAATCTTAGCGACGTCTTGCCTTATCGTGTTAAGGTCACAATCAACTACAAAAAGAAACCAGGAGAGTTATAATGACGTAGGAAACAAAGAATTTGAATAATAAGAATCCTTCTCAAAATTCCTCTATGTCCAGATATAACAGATGGACTACAGAAGCAATATGCACATTCTTCAGATCAGAGCATCACAACTTAGCAAGTCTCTGCAGGAAAAGCACAAGGACTATAGAGTACTGCTGTGCTTAGTTACAAAAATTCTTGCAGATTTAACTTGTAGACGGTTTAGGAGTGGAAGCTTAGGGCTATAAGAGGATTTAGAGGCAATGGCCATTGCCACTTCAATCCAACACTTTCCCTCGTCCGTAACATCTATTAATCCAGCATATGTGTAGCAGGGCTTTTAAAAGCTGTTTACCTTAAACAATGCTGAAAATCAGATGCGGTGAATAAATTATATGGCTAGTTAAACAAATCAACAGTCAAATCAAGTCTGATTACAAAGCGCTCCTCGTAATTTATTAGTGTATGCCATGCAAGCAATATAACTGCATTTCTTTTATACAGAATGTTTAATTTTCTGATAAAGATTTTATCTAAGTATGTTACGTTGTTATATTGTACATTTTCATAAGCCTGGTGTAGCATGTATACTAATCAGTAGCAGCAAATCATATATTAACGTATCTATATATATATATAAAACGCCTTATCTGCTTAATCCTTGGCCAGGGTTGTGACATAGGGTACAAGGCTGGAACAACACTAGACAGGATGCCAATTCATCTTAGGGCACATACACACTTTCAAACACTCACACACCAAGGGCACTTTTAGAAATTCCAGTTTACCTAACACCCATGCCTCTGCCAAGTCATCAATCAAGGCCCTTCACCCACACATGCTTGGATTGCATCCGGAATCAACTGTTGCTATGGATGGAAGCATCATCCCGACGATTCAAATGTAAATCATTTTGCATATCAAGGCCAATCTGACAAGCTCTCAGTTTGCCAGGCAATTTGCCTTCTTTTATGTGTCATCCCACACTGGCATGGTGTCTGCTCCGAGATCCAACTTTACAGTCAATATCTCATTCAGAAACTTAAATCAGAAATTTAATCAGTCATGATGATGCATTTAACCTACCATACAGCTTGCTGATGGGTCACAGTCGTGGCTGTGTGGACAATTTCTTTGGAATAGGCACTAAATAATTAAACATAATAATAGAGACTGTGGTAGCTTAAGGGTTATGGACACTAACCCATGGACCAGAAGGTCAAGGATTCAAATGTGCCACAGTTGGATCCATGAGCAAGATCCTTTTTGACAATTGCTTGGGAAAAAGTTGTAATTGCTAAGCTGTATTAGTTCCATTGTATTAGCAGATGCTCCCTGTTATTGATGAGAATATTTACATATAATGTATACAAAACTATAGCTTTTAATTGAACAAAATAACATAAGTGACCAGTCTTGGAGTGCTAAATCAGTTCATTTGGAAACAAAGTTGTCATGGGATATACGTTTCGACTGTCATGCATGGCCAGAAAGCGAGAGACAAATGCCACAAGTCGGTACAGAGCAGCTCTTTATTAAGAAACTGAAATCTGTGTGCAATAAAAAAAACTAAGACCTTGACATACAAAGCTTACAAACAGTCCAAAACACAGCAAACAGGAGTTGTGTGACACGCACACATAGAAGAAGGAAACAATGACCAAAACCGTAACTGCGTGAACCGCACAGAAGCAAAACACACTCCATTTGCCCCAAACAAAAGGAACGTAGGGTTTAAACAACCAAACTAATAAGAAAGAAATGAAACGGCTAAAGTAAATCAAGTAAACAACAGTGATGCACCACACAGAGATGATGTTTCAGGAGTGATAAAGGATTAGTAGTGTGGTCCAGTTGGACAGTGATTGTGACCCCGACTGTGTGCGGTCATACCTCCTTTTTGTGGAATTATTACAGTATTTTATTAAGCATAAACACAGTGGCGATCTTTCTAAGAAGTTCTGAGCCATATCAATGGACACTAAAATAAAACAAGCTGGATCAGGTTTTGGAGGCTTACAAGTTGGCTAAATATGTTAAATATATGAAATTTGGGGCATGCAAACCCACACTCCAAATCCAACTGGTTCGTGTCTAAGGAACTTAAGCTCATCTATAGGAAATAATAAGGGAATTAATAGAATGGTGCTGTCTGGAGTTGTGAAACTGCCAAGTTGAGTTGTCAGTCTCCTCTCAGTCTTCAGTCTTCAGTGTCAGTCTTGCTTCTGGTGAGTCGATGCGCATGTGACTTGATATGAGTTTATGTAGCGGCCTGTAGAAAAGGCCAATCGAAAGCAGCTTTCACTAAATTTCACCTCTGTGCTAGTTCTGCAGGTCTCTGTCTTTGTGTAGGTGGGTGGTTGAAGGCCAGAAGATACTATTAGGTAATTCACTCTAGCCTGCAATTTGTGACTTAAATTTGAGTTCAGACCGACTGCCCCCTGTTCACCTTCTAGCAACCAGAGGGTTAAGACACCTTGAAATCCCACCCACACTCTCTGGACTCTCCTCTCTCTGGACCATTCATTGTTTCTATCTCAAGGTCAGAGAGAATGAATTAATTATAGGCCAGCTGGGAAATTAGGAAGGATTTTAAACTGAGTAATGATCCTGCATCACCCCACAGGCTCAAATAGCTTCACATTAATGGACACGAAGCAGAATGTGTGGTTCAACGTTCATAAAGACAGCCGTCTTGCCTTAGATTCTCACCTTTTTTTTTCGTCACCCAAATAGCTACAAGCTGAGAGCTAATGAGCAGTCTTGGTTTGAGTTTATATCTGTCTGTGTGAAGTGCATGATGTGTGCTATGCTGTCAGTGTTTGACCTAACTGTCAAAGCCTTGTTCTGGGGTATAGAAAGTGTTGGCACAAAATGCTTTAACCGTATTTACCATATGCTTTAAATTAAATTACTACCACATCTAGTAGTTCATGACAACCAATCTTTTCTTGCCTGCAGCTTCCTATGGCACTGAACCTCAACCCTTATGAAGTGGGAGCCCTGATGGCAAGCACCAGTGCCCACGCAGCTCCAGTGTTTCAAGTGGTAAAATTAGATTTTCTTTTTTGAATGGACGCGCATCAGAATCTATTTGCGAAAGATGAACTCACTTTCCAGCAAAGCCACCTGTGATCCTCTTCAGTTCTCCTCATTGCCAGAAAGTCTGATTTTTATCAGAGCAATATTTGAATACTGTCCAGTGGACCAAGCTAAACTAAGCAGAATTTGAATACATCAAAGGAATTGGAATACACATGTTGTCAAAGTAGCCAGCTGTCTCAACACCAGAGAACGGCCTGTCTGTTTGGATGATTAACCATGTGTGAAGAAAATCTATTGCATAAATGCTGCATTTGAAAGAACTGGCTCATGTTCAGGAGCTCCAGAGGGTTTAAGATTGTGCCCTGTTGTTTAGAGATAAGTTTAAATTCATAGCCGACTTCGCCAATACACTATAATTGTTCTTTCTTTTTAGATATACTGTATGACAAGTTGGGTTCAAATCCCATCTCTGCCAAGTTGCCAACTTTGGGTCTCTGAGGAAGACCCTTAACCCATAGTGGCTTGGATCTGTATCAATTTGCTCTGAATAAGGGCATCTGCTAAATAACATAAATATAGATTAAAATACATGTTCTTTAAAATAGGGAGATAATGAGGAGATACATTGAAAATGGGAAGATAAATTTAATAAAGTTTTAGGGAAATTGGCTTAATAAAAGAGTCAGGCTTATGTTTGCCTCTCAGTTTTATTGGGTACAAATTGTGTTTCACTTTATGTGATGTTCTTACAACAATTTTGCTTTTTATCTCTATTTCGAATCAGGTGTCTACATTGCAGACCTCGACCTTGCTCCGTGCGATGGACGTTCTAGATTTCCGCTCGAATCCTTTTGGCAGTTTGACAATGTTAATGTGTGGTGGGGGTTCAAACTCCAGTTCTAATACCAGTGGGAACCCAGGCTTTCGATTGTCAATGCCAACTGTCAGCTTACTCAGGTCAAACTCCACCCAAGGCAACTCAAGTAAGCGCTCATGAACCAGTTTGTGTAGTATCCTCATCATACAGCGAGACATAAAATCTTTGGTGCACCTAACTGACTTTTAAGAATTTTTACTAGGTGACAGTTACCTCTTGTCTCACGGACAAAGCTGCTCTCGAATACTGCTTAAAGATTTTGTGGTCTAACTTAAAGAATATTGCGTAAAATCATGAAAGTAGTGCATCAATTACCGGTAATTGTTGTATAATGAGATGATTACAGGAGGATCTTGGGGAACACAGAATTCAGAATTATTCTACCCTGCCCTACAGACTCATGCTTCTAGAGGCAATTGAAAACATTCCATTTATTCATTCATTATCTTCTGCTTAATCCACACGGGGTTGTGGGACCTACCTGGCAACTCCGGGCGCAGGGGCAGGAACAACCCAATCCATCCAACAAACCGGAATGCCAATCCATCGAAGAGCACACACACACACACAGTCATGCACACAGTCTCACACTAAGGGCCCCTTTAGAGACATAAATTAACCTAACATGCATGTCTTTGGACTGTTGGAGGAAACCGGAGTACCCGGAGTAAACCCATGCAGACTCCACAGAGAAAGGACCCAGACCTCTCCATCTTGGGATTGAACCCGAGACCTTCTTGCTGTGAGGCAGCAGTGCTATGCACCGAGCCACCCTGTGTGTGTGTGTGTGTGTGTGTGTCGGTGGGTAGCAAAGCTGCCTCACAGCAAGAAGGTCCCACGTTGAATATATATATATAAGGTCCCGGGTAGAATATAAGTATAATATAATATAAGTATTTATATTTATTTAAGCTACAGACTGTAATCTGAGCTACACCTGTTTACGGGTGTAGTTTTATTACACTAATCTCATCTAACAGAAACATAATTGAGGTCCATCAAGAAGACGGTTTCAGTATTTGCACTTGTAGTCATCAAATATGTTATTGTTCTGAAATATTTGACATATTTGTTAGAAGCATTTCTTAAATTTACCAGAACATATTTGGAGCTTTAAGTAGAGTTATTACAGCAGAAGAAATACTTCAATGGAATACTTCATACATTGCTTCATAATTTATCAGTTGAAACTGTGTGCAGGTTCGAGTGATGGTAGGCAGTGCATGAAACCAGTCATATGAAGGGGGAATGCAGTCCTTAGAACTTAAAAAAAAACATTTTTTAAAGATCTTTTTGCATCTATAATTCGTACAAGGTCTTTACATGTTTTTCTTACCGGGAAGGTTTCAGTCCAAGCTGCAGGTTGTCCAGAGAGACACTACAGAAGCAGGTGGCAGTCAGTCATCTTGCTTTGTCAAGGCCGTTATAGTGGCTTTGTAATTACAATTATGATTGAGGCAGTTGCTGAAAAGGATGAACTGAAAGGAATTCTGGTAATCTGTCATTAGCATGGAAGTGATGGTTGCTGCCATGCAGGTTGTCAGAAAGCTATTAATGCGTCCGTAGCTTCTTTTTTTTTAAGTGTGCGACCTTGTCTGTGTGTGTTCAAACTTGCTTGAGGGTTGTTCCGAGTCACTTAAACCTACAAAAGCTGTTTGATGTTTTGCTTTTCAGATATATTTCTTTTGTAATAAGATTCATGCTGGCGTCCACCCTGTTTTGTTTATTTAATTTGTTCCAGTCATTTATTATTTTCTTCGTTTGTGTTGTACGAGAGGCGAGTAGTTATCTGGTGGAATATATTGGTGATAGAGCTAATTAGGCCATGTGCTATGCATTCCATTAATTACCCCTTCTTAGAAATGCTGAACGCTCCTTAGCTGGCACTCACCCTAAAGAGGATTTGTGTTGCTGGGCTTTCTCAAACTCCAGTAGCACTCCAGGCGGCTCTCAGCGGCTCTTTTGTGTTTTTCGACTAATTGCTGCGACCTGTTTCTCATGTTTATTGTTCTTTTTTTGGGTGTGGAAGGTAGTGTAAGAATACTTTAATATGGGATGCTTCAGCAAGTGTAAAGCAATGGTGTACATTATTTCCTTAATTAGGCTATCAAGATGCCTTTCAAGTCCCCAATAAATATGTATTTAACTGAACATTGCGGACTTTGCTCATCTCATTATGTAATTTAATTCATTTAGTTTCCAGTCTTGCCAGGGTAAAACAAAAGTTTTTGTAGGAATGTATAAACTATCTATACATATCTATATAAGTCAGAGCATCCCTGGGTCAGTGCCACTGTATTGACTATTTTGGGCCCTTCTGTGCCCTCTCAACTCATTAAATATGAAGTGCTGTCTCCAAGTATGGTAGATAAGATTATGTAAGTTAGTGTGCCATACACATGAAGCCAAAAGCTTATTGGAAAGGAAAAAGCTGCCAAAAAAATAAGATAAGTAATCAATCAAGGGCTAAAAAATGACAATGTTAGTGGTCAAACAAATACAAACCAAATGACCAATTAAAATCAACCAATCAATTAATCAAAACCCAATCATAAGACAACACAATGGTTCCTCAGAGCATAACCAAACATGAATTTAAATAAACGATATTCTCTAATCAAAATGTGCATACCATACACAAGTTTTTTACTTGGACAAATGTACTCATTTTTTCTACAGATGGCAAACTTGCACCAGTATTTGCTGTGTTGTGCAAGGCACTTTGATATCTGCATTGATACCCATTGAGTCCTCAGGAGAACCTTATAGACGTTGACATAAGCCAAATGTTTTGAGGTTGAAGTAGAGCTTTGTAACTTGACTAAGGTTTCTCTAGAGGAGGAAACTTGTGGGTTCTCACTTTTTCTCCCAACCATCAAAATAGCAGAACTTGGCCTTTTCTTTTCCTGTATCCTGTGCAAAATTGTAGATTGTCCAGTATTTTAGAGGAAAATGCTTAACAAAGTAAATGCAGGTGAAAATGTAAGTCAGAGTAAGTCAGAGTAATTAGACCATAATATTTAGGGATTTAAATGGCATGTTGAGTGGCTAGTTTTAGCTATTGTTTTCTGTGTAAAAAATTAAGAAGTAAGTACAGTAAGACCTCAATTTTTTTAAATAAATAAATAAAAACAAACAAAAATTTAAACTTTAGACATGGGCACCCTGACCAAAACACTCAATGGTGCGATTTTCCAAAGACAATGAATAGATCCCTGTTCCGCTGGTGGCGCTAATGCACCAATTGTCATAAAACCCAACTGAAGAAGAACTAGGGTGAAATCAATAGGCATATTAAGCATTTTAGATTATTTTATTATTATATTATGTATATTGTATCACATCTGTGAGTGCGATTTCAGAAACTCTTAGTGCCCAAACTGCGTTTAGCTCAGTGACTATAAAATTTCACTTTATTTTTCGCTTATTTCAATTATAATGGACTATTTAAATGGATGACTAATACTTTCTAAAAGTATCGTAGGCAAATATCCACCAGCGTCAGAGATGTAAATTGCTTCCAGATGATTTACTTAATATGAAAAGCCTGGTTATTACACAGGTGCACATTACAAGGCTGAATGTGAAACTTTCTCAATTTACTATAATAACTTAGAACTAACTACTCTAACTTTTCTACTTGCTTTGACCTAATAAACTCCCCATGTCTATCTTTTTATATTACAACATATATTAGACAGACATTGTTATAAAGTTTATATTTCAAAGTGAAAAATGCTCTGAACGTGTTTATAACTTGGAAGTCCATAGGGTTATTTTGACTATATACATACTAAACGTTGTCTTGTTTCCTCATGCTGGTTGTTCTGACCACCATTCTAGTCCACATTAGTCATGCCCATAACCTGCCACTGTCGAATCTGATCGCTTCTTTTGATTAAAATGTATTGTCGCTACTTTGCACATGATTGGTTTTAAACTTTTATTTATTTTTTGTATTTTTAAATAAGAAATTCATCTCTATTGTCTTCATTGTCAATTCACAAATGCATCAAACAACATCAAGTTAAATGTAAAGGGTTAATAAGAGTTATTTGATAACTGAGTGATTCATAATCTTAGTAATTGTTTATTCATTTCAAAACTGTCAGTCGTCGCAGCCCTGCAGGTGATGTACCTTAACGAGGAGAAAGTCCTCGGTCATCAGTTTAAGCGAGTGTCCATTGGAACAAATCATAATCAGATGTATTACTTATAGCCTGTCTTTTCCTTTATCATTAGTCCATTAGTACTCCAGGCATGACTAGTAACTCTAGGGTGAACATTCAGAGTCTGTGCTCTTGCTCGATTTTGAAGCAACAAATCCCGTTGTGTTTGACTATGACTGTCAGCAGACACGCTGTGATTTTTCATGTTTGCAGGTGAGTTCTGCCTGAATTTGATTGAGACCTTGAAAGGCACGTCTTAACTGCGTCTCTTCTGGGCTACTCTCCGCCCACTTCTCCTTGGACGAATCCTGTACAACCCTGACACGCCCTTTACACGGAGAGTTATGAGAGAGGTATGGTACCCGTACTCATACGTAGTGAGTGCATGTTGTTTAGTTGTCAAATTAGGCATATCAGAACACACATGTAGAAGGGGAGTCTGCATACATGTTGTTAGACTGTAAGAGTAATATCAAGATTTAAATATTTAGACATAAAAAGCATGAGTCTATTCTTCTGCTGGGCCTGTATATGAACATTTGTACTTTTGTCACACTGAGCAAGGCTAATAGCGTTTCCCAGGTGATGAAGTGAGTATGGGCAGATGTACCGGGTTCCGCTCACTCACTTATCTTAGATAAAGATGTACAGTATTAACTGGCGAATACACTCATGCTCTTTATCTCGCTAATTTACATGTCACTCGTCTTGCTTAATCTCTGTGTGTGTGCTCTGTGTGTACCCATTTGTGCAGTAAACACAAACACTACAACACTACCTGCCACATTTCAGACGCAGTGCAGCACTATAGTAAGACTGAAGGTATTCTTACACATGATCTGGATGCTTAATCCAGGGGTGAAAGTAGGATGGAACGGTCCGGAACTGCATAGCGCTAAAAGATTCAGTGGTGGTACAGGCCAGAGGGGAGAACAGCTCCCACATTCAAACAAGTTATGATCGCACTATCGGCAATAAAACACATCTATTAATGTCATTTTCATATTATTTGCTTAGTTCTAAATTTCTTATGTGATACAGTGCAAGCCCCCAAAACCAGCAACCCACAATTACTGATGTTTGGAAGTGATTTGATATTAAAGATAATATTTTGGTGAAGAATGCCAAGAACACATAAAAATATTAAAGCAGGGAAAAATTATTCAAACGTTTAAGAGAAAAGTCAAAGATTTGAAAAATGTACCCAATATCAAGCGCTTCAATGAAATTTATTTCAAGGATGCATGAACCAGAGGCTACTTTCACCCCTGCTTAAGTCTGTACCAAGCATTAATTCTGTAGGTTAAAGCAGTTACTAACCTATGTGTCAGATAATTCGTTTTTAAAATGACTTAAATGTGGTAGTAATACATGTTAAACCACTGAATAGCATTGACAGGGTGGTGCTTTCGGTAATGTTCTGCTGGGAAACCTTGGGTTCTTTCATTCCTGTGGATCTTTCTATAATTAACATAACATATTCACAGTAAACTGTATGTTAACATACACATATTTAGCTACTAACAAAAGACAATTTTTTGAAAATTCAGATGTAATATTAAAACACTGTGTTTATCAATCCAGGCCAACAGCACCTTTGATGCCCTGGCTAAATTGGTTGAACTGTGTAACCTTTGGTTGGAGAACGAGGATGAAATCTGGAACTACTTTCAGAACAGTACACAGGTCAACACAGTGCGGGTGAGAGTCGCATTGCTGCTTTTTGTTTATTATGCACACATAATGCTTTATTTCACACTGAAATGCTTTAGCTCTTGCTGTAATCTTCTCAGTTGTTATTCCTCTCAAATACCAACCAAATCATGCTCCATTATGGTCATTTATATGTAAAAACTGGTATACAATGATCTCAATGGCTTTGCTTTTCATCTTTAAGCTTCTGAATACTGTAAATGTAAAGAGGCTCAATAGTAAACAGCTTTTTTTGGATTTACAGAACATTTTATACAAAGCATTTGAAATGGGCTGTCATAAGGTCAGCACTTTTTTCACTTTCAAACTAGTGGGCTGCGGTACAGTCCCATTTTCAGGCATATTATCAGTGTTATTTCATTTTGGAATGGATTTCTGAGAAGCTAGACAATTTTTTTCTTTCTATTCCAGACTCTTTTATTTACCGATCTGGCAATATTAAGGTTAATTTCGTTTCATTCATGCACCTTTCAAATGATTCATTCTTCCTATTGAACAGCGGTAAAGAAATATGAAATATGAAACAGAGACTTACATAATCGCAAGAGCATTAAGGCAGAGTGTCAGGTTAAATCTATTAACACTGTGTAAAATATTAAGCTACAAAGTGTAGGAGAAAAACATAGAAGAAGAATTACAAGAAGGCTAAGGGAAAGTTTTTCTTTTTTTACGTCTAACCACAGGTCACCATTAGGTGTAATAAATAACTGGCATTAAGAATCACTAAGTCACCAGGTTTCCCATATACAAAAAAAATTGGAAAGTTTACATTCAGCCTTGCTTCATCAGCACTGTTCACTGTTTAGAAGCTGGGCTTCTATTTAAATAGACAAATAGACATAAAAGTAGTTGAATTTACGTTTTTACTCTTGGTAGACCTTTTTATCCAAAGCAGCTTACAACAGGATACAGATTTATGTGGTACAATGTGGGTTAAAAACATTGCTCAGGAGTCCAACCCTGAACCTTTTGGTTAGTACAGGTAGTCCCTGTATTACGATGGGAATCTGATAATAATACACATAAATACACTTTCAGCAGAAATGACACTGTCAAATTTGAATTTCGATTTTTCCCAAAGCAAGTAATATGATATTCTCCTGCACTTTCCTAAATGTGTTAATTGAGGCAATCTTGTGACAATAACCATTTTGATTTTGCATTCACTTTCAGTGTTTTTTTATTTAATTAATTACATGAGATATTCAGCACTGTATCATACAACAAGCCTTGTGTTAATGGTTGTGCCTGATTCTACAACCTCTGGCAATAATTATGGAATCACCACTCTTGGCATTAAGAAAACAACAAAAAAAGAAAGAAATATAATTATTGTACTCAGTCACAATTGTGTTTTTGAATCAAGGAGAGGAAAAATATGGAATCACTAAATTCTGAAGACAATATTATGGAATTGCTCTGATTTTCAGTTCTATAGCAAAACCCTTGCATCAAATGAAATCTGCTAATTAGTCATCAGTTAAAAAAAGAGTGCTCACACCTTGGAGAGCTGTTACTCAAAGTGGATTGACATGAATCATGGCTCCAACACAAGAGATATCAGTATGTGTTGAAAACAGAAAATACCCAACAAAACAAATAAAAAACAAGAGGGCAGAAACTTAAGTCAATGTCTGTGATCAAACTGTAAATTAACATACACAAAAGCCACACAAAATCCATAATTAACACAAAAACAGAAAAGACCAAGGTTACAGTGGGCTAAAGTAAATCAATCATGGAATGTGAATGGCTGGATAAAAGCAATCCTTAGAGATGAATTGCGAATCTGCATTGGACAAGGTGATGATGCTGGAACGTTAGTTTGGTATCGCTCTAAAGAAATTTATAAAGATGACTGCCTGAAGAAAACATGTACAATTTCACAGTCATTGATGATATGGGGCTGCATGTCAGGTAAAGGCACGGGAAGATGACAGTCATTACAACTTCAATAAGTCTACATTGAAATTTTGGACTCATTAGCTGAAAGGATGTTTGGTGATGATGACTTCAATGTTCAAGATGATAATGCATCTTGCCATAGGGCAAAGGGCGGGAAAACTTTCCTTCAATAAAGACATATAATGTCAATGGCATGGCCTGCAAATAGTCCAGATCTCAATCCAGTAGGAAATCACTGGTGGAAACACGGCTCCATCCTACAAAGCTGATCTGGCAACAGCAATAACAACCAGCTGGAGACAGACTGATGAAGAATACTATCTGTCATTAGTTAAGTCCATGCCTCAGAGAATTCAAGCTGTTATAAAAGCCAGAGTTTTGGTGCAACAAAGTATTAATGGTGCAATGTTTTTTTTTTCATGATTCCGTAATGTTTTCCTCTGAATTGTTTACTTAATGGCAGCGAGGTGTGCATGCCTCCATGATGAACTTTTTTCTGCAAATTGAAAGATCTTTCTCCAAGAGTGGTGATTCCATAATTCTGCCAGGGGTTGTAGATTATTCTGTGATATAATATATACAGTTTACATTAAACTCCTCTGTACATTCAACGTACGATGGATTTGTTTCAACACATCCCCATTGTGAAAGAGGACGCAACAATAGAGCTGTTAATTCACTTATGTGCCACCACCGTCGCACTAAAGCAATGCAAATAACAAATGTATAATATATTTGTAAGTCTGCAAAGCCTTTGTGTTTGTACATTGAAGGAAACAAATAATATAAATGTTCCCAGCCTAACAAAGGTATGGAAAAATAGCTCATGTGACTGCAGCTTTGTTCCAGCCAATCAGGACCAACAACCAGAACAGTTTTTGTAGAAACTGGTTGATTTGTATATAGCTCTTTATGGATGATGGCCTTTTTTCACCCCATGTAGGATTTTGGCTCATCGTTCACATCAAGTGCCTTTGGCATACTGAATATGCAGTAAACAGTGTGACCTCCCTGTTAAATTGGTTTCTTGGTTGTTACACTTTCAGAAAGACCATTAATGATCACGCTTCAACAGACTATAAATAGGTCAACTTGGCATTTTGATGTAACCTATGGAAACTGTATTTCGATTTGTTTTCCACTTTTGTGAACCTGCATACAAACCTTTTGAATGTTCGGGCTGTATTCGAATAAAGAGATATTTATATATGGTCATTATACTATTAATAAACAACAAATCTAATATTGGCCTTAGATTTTTGCACAGCACTGTAGCAATGCTATAGGCTTACTACTTTTAAATGATGTACATTATGCGTGATTTGGAATGCAAGCATGGACTGGCAATCACAAATTTGTAATGTTTTACATTTTAAAAAGTCAAATGTTTCAAGATTTAAGTCCTCCAACCCGTATTTGAAACATTTACCAAATGCCGTTATCCAGACCTGAGCAGTTGAAGGTTAAGGGTTGGGGATTTGAGGGTTAAAGGTTGGAGATTTGAACACAACTTTTCTATTACTAGCCCAGCGCTGCACTACATCCTCAATCACGGAGGCTCATTAGAATCAACCATTGTTATCAGTTTGCATTTGCTGACACGAGATGATCTGACTACTCATATAACAACATAACTTTTGTTGTTATACATTCTTTTTATTAAGAGACCATACACATGAGGTGCGTAGAGGATTGCTCTTGTTCTGAGGCTTTATGCACACACAAAAAAGCAGGACAGAAACTGTATTTCAATTCATTACGTCGTCCACAAGCAGCTGGAACACTAATGCTGTACATCCAAGCGCTCACGCGTTTGTGTATGAGCACTAGATAGAGGAACAGCTGGAATTCAAGCGTATCCTTGTAGAACAAATGAAGGAGACTGATAAAGGTGAGATGTGGGTACAGAATGTACAAACGAGAGCGAGAGAGTCTGAGATAGTAGTTTGCTGTTTATTTCTCATCTGGCTAAAGAGAAACACTGCCATCTAGCTTAATGTTCTTCACTGATGACAGAGAGAGATGAGAACTTGAAATGAAAGAAATTGAGATGAGAAATTGAAATGACCCTGAAAATGGTGGTAGGCGGTAGTCCTTATTTCTCCAGTGTTACCATTCATTTCTTATTTAAGAGAACAATACGACTTTGAGAACTATACTTTCATAACGACATCTCACTTTCATTAGAAAATGGCTTGCACAAAGTTACATTTATGCTACAGATGTGCTTTTCGTATAATAAGCAAGATAGAAGTTCTCAGTTGTGGTGTAGTTGGCAGATGAGTAGTAAATGACTTCAAATAAGGCAATTACGTCTAGTTTTTTTTTGATTGCTTTACTTGGTTGGTACTTTCTGCCTTATCAACCTGACTAATTAGGTTGTTAAATCGAAGTTCAACCATTGGACCCTTAATCAAAACCCTTACTCTTTGCTCAATTGTAAGTCATTCTAAGTAGGAATGTCTGCTAAATGGACACATTAGTTACTTAACTAGCTAGGGAACCATAAACAAATACAAACAGTCAAATTTACTGCCTGTACACATAGAGGTAAAAGAAGTACAGAAGATTTTTACTTAAAAAAGCACTAATAATCTAATAAAAAATACTCATGTAAAAGTTGAAGTATGACTTCTATATTTTATACAAGTAGTAAGAAGAACATACCACTTAATGTACTTGTAGTATTTTTTAAAAAAGTTTTTCTAACTCAATTTTTAAGTAAGGTCTGTAACTAAGGGGAACATAATGGTTTGTTTTACATTTATACGAATCAGCTGCAAAAATCATACAAATAACATCATCATATTTACCTAACCAGAAAAAAAACCAGAATAAAACAGTTTTAAACATGACAAACCAAAATATACCAAATGTTTTTTAAAAATGCACATGGTAATATTCAATAACGCAATAATAAATTATGATATTTAAACCAAACTGACACACTGCATTTTAATTCAGCAAACTGCAGCTTGACCACTTTTTAGAGGTTTGGATTAATCACTCAACTACATTACTTAATGAAAAATACATTAAATAACATTAATAAATTATAATATTAATTAAAAATAATTAGTAAATAATGTTTTAGAAATATAATACAGTTTTTTAAATATTATTTATATAATATATATTTAACCATCCCAGGGACATGGATAAACCTCTAGTGTCCGATTAATAGGCATTTAATTAACTGGAATTTCCTAAATAAAAATAAATGAATGCATAAAATACATAAACGAAATTAATTAGATAAATAATAAAAAAAACATATAAATAGATTCATTAAAGAAAAAGTGCTGAACCTGTTTGAAAAATGTAGTAAGTAAAAAGTTTAGTTTTGTTAATGTAGTGAATAAAAGCAAAAGGTTACAGAAATAATACAGTTATTAAGTCAATAATACCTTAAGGTATCTGTTAAAAAAAACCTTAAGTACAGTGACATAGTACTTGTACTTTATTATTTATCACTTCTGGACACAGATGGACACCAGATATTTCTGTTGCACTCAGAAAGTATTACACTTGCTAAAACAAAAAACACCTTTATTTAAAATCTAATATTAGGTCTTATTAGTCAAATCAGTTTAATTCTTCCAAAGTGTTTCACTGGGTGTCTGAAAGGTCAAATCTTTTGCAGTCTTAAAACAGCGACTAAAGTCCAAATTCTTGATTCATAAAGGACTGGCTTTGCATGTACGTATTTACCTATAAAAATGGGTGCTGCAAATGCAAATGAAAGTAACTTCTGACAATAGAAACCATTAATACCATTGTGTTGATTTACACAGTCTGGTATCACTGCACCTTAATTTGACTGCCTTAACTTCTTTACTGTATTTATTGTTGTTAAAGGTCTTGCTGCAGAATCCACTCTTTGTTATGGCTTTTGACCAGCAAATGACAGGATCCAGATTGTCCTCAGCGCTGATTGCTAACTTCCTGTATAATGGTGATCCAAAGGACCGACCTGCTGGGATGCCAAATTCTGACTGGAGGACCTTCTTCAACGCCACCAGCCAAGTTGCATCGCTCATCAAGCAAGTCATGAAGGTTGGCAGCTTCGCATATGTTCATTCTACTCTTTTTGTATCCTTATTTTTTTGTCTTAGGGTTTTTTTCAGCTTGATTTGTATGCTCTGTGACTTTACTACAGATCCTTACTGAATACCTGAAGGAACACCTAAATATTATTTTATTTCATTCTTCTATATCCTACATTCTGCTTACACTACATGGTCATATGTACTGTATGTAGGCCGATCTTGTAATAGGTCATTTCTGTCATCTGAGCCAGACTCCCTTCTAATAAGTGAATAATAATGAGCGTACAACTGTGGAATCTCTATAGACAAACACTGAGAGTAGAACAAGGTGTAATGAGAAGCTCAGTGGCTCTCACCATGGCATGTCAGATTTCACACTAATAAGTATTCAAATGCTTTGAAAAGTAACCATTTTAGTAGCTTCTTGCTCTAAAACAACCTTTCTAACAATCTGAACTCTAGAATTAACCCTGCACAAGACAGGTTGACAAGTTTAAATGGATGTCATGTTGTGTTAGATCAGATATCAGATCTCGAAACCAAATTGTTAGGGTTCCTGCCTTCGCCCCGGAGCGTTCAGCCGTCCTCGCCGGTCGCCATTACAGAGGTATCGGAGAGGCGGTTTATATCCCGTATCCTAATTACGACCTGATTCCGAACAGCTGTTTCTCGTGCAGTTTAGGTGTGGGTTTTAGCGCTGTTCGGGGCCAGGTCATTGTCATTTGATCTCCATTCTGTATGCGCACCTTAAGGGATGGTCGTAACCCTCCGAGGGCTTTCAGTGCCGATGGGCACGTATGGGGGGGAAGCCCCGAGGTATTTAGTATGTAAGGGGCACTTTAAGGGTTTTCTGCCCCGTACTCGTGCGCTCCTCGCACGCCTGAGCTCATGCTCCTTCGTCGTCGGTACCCAACTAGCCTCACTCCACCCAGCTTGGCTTCTTCGTGCCACACTTGCGCCCGAGCTCACGCTCGCCCCCTGGCGCTTCGGCGCCTTTTGAGCCTCACTCTAGTCAGCTGCCCTCTCGAAATGAGACACGCCCCGGCTAGAGTGGCCATCCGGCTGCGCGTTTGAATTATACGAGCCCTGGCATGGCTTTCCGGCGCTACATGCGTGTCCGAGCTCACCTTCACCCTCTGGCGTTCGGACTACCTCCGTGCCTCGCCACTTGGGAGACGTCCTAAATCGTGTTCTTTGCATGTCTGCCCCATTGGCACTTCGGTGCCCTCTCACAATCAGTTCGCGCGTTGCTCCCAGTCGGGATTTCATACTTTTGTTTTTTTTGTGCTCAGGAGCCTTTCGCTCCGCTCTTAATCCCCTTTTAGTTTTTCTATGTCATTTCCCCTTATTATTATAATACATGGGATTTCGTCTATCCCGCATCCTTAGGTCCTACCAAAAACCACCACATCTCCTTACACAGTTTGTTAGTTGTAATGGTCCTTTAAGAGATCTGATTTTCTATTACTTGTCCTGCACTACAGCCTAAAAAAAGAGAATCTATAGGAATTACCTATAAACTCATTTCATTCATAACGAAATCATGACACTTGTACATTCCGATGGAAACCCAGTACCTATACGAAATATAAATCAATCACATAAGCAATTACATCTAAATTACATCAAAAACACATGTTGGATTAGTCTTTGATTTAAAACTTTGAATTCTGTAAAAGCGATTAGTACGATATGAACTGCTCAGGCGATACCAATATGAAATACCAATAAATACCGATATTAAAGCTGTATAACCTAGATAATCGCTTCGATAACTAAACTAAATCATGTTACATCGACTAAACCTATCTGCAGATGATCAGAAAAAAGGTTCATAATTACCCCTCCTGGAAATCCCTGAGCTGGAGCTCCATGTCCTGGGAAACTCATTATCACAAGTTTAATCTAAATGATTTTTTAAATCTTTGTTTAGTGTTGTGTCGACGCTTTTACTCCGGTACAGACACACCCTTTTCCGTAATAGGCGGAACATATGTACGTATGCGGGTGTCTTTAGTTACTCGTCTCCTACCCGTATTTGTATAGAAACGCCCCCTGAGCTCTGATTGGCTGCATTCGGATAAGATCAAAAATATACTTCCAGATGAAATGAAATTTATACAAATCTAACACTAACAAAAATAACATATGATGAATATTTTCATTTGTTTAAACCCTCACTCGACATCTGTCTTTACTGCCATCCATTGCTCTATCCATTATCTATGAGTAGGAATACTTATTTGTTTTTTTTTATTTTCACATTTTAACCCCACTTTTCCTGGTTCTGTTTGCTAGGGGACCTGGGCTTATCCTAGAAATTCACATTGTACAATCTATAATGTGGCCTGGACAGGGCGGCAATGGTAAAAGCAGCAGTGCAAATAATACAGGGGTGCGTTTCCCGATAACGATTGATCTTAGGGATTTAAGAACAACTTTAAGAACGACTTAACTTTAAGAAC
>JAUZSU010185010.1:0-12358 GCA_034780255.1 Parotocinclus maculicauda
CAGAATTTACGTTTAGCAGCGTTTAGCAGTCACCCCTTACAGAGCAATGTGGTAATCTAACCAGCCCAGAAGAGATGTTCATTAAAACCAGAGACGAGACGACTTTTGCTTTGTGGCATGGAAGTAGCTATTAGAAAATGAGTAACTTAGTCAGAACAGGGCGTGGAATTCAAGCAATGAATGAGCATGTGCTTGCAAATATAACATCCCCCATCCACATTTTCTTGACATCAGAAATGCTGATAAATAACAGATTGGATTGTTTGATTTTGCTGTGGGTGCCATATTGTGACCCTATCATCAGGGTTTTTCAAAAGAAACAGAACTCAGACAAGGCTACATTTTCCAACTGTCCAGTTTGTGAGTCTGTCCCTACTCCTGCCTCTCTGTTCTTGGCTGACAGCAGTAGAACCCAACAATCTATTCCCAAGAATCTGTTGTAGCCCATCCACCTAAGCATTTTTTCTGCTCAACACAAACTTGTATGTACACAAACAGTGTGCTTATCTGATTTAATATTGCCTTTCTGTCAGTTTGAACCAAAGTAGCCATTCTCTGTGATCTCTCATCAGGTGGCTCCATCTGCAAAAATGCCACTCATTTCATTCCAAGTAAACTCTTCATGTGTGCAAATCCAAGGTGATCAGCAGTTAGGCAAACTTAGTCATACATCGGCACTCAACCACCTTGCAACTCGTCTTATTCGGTTCTCAGCGCATTTTTAAAAGAAGAATTTGTCGTTTGTTCAGCACTCTCCAAACTTGCTTAAACTTAATATTAGGAGTATGTGTTAATCTCACAATAGTGCAGATCTCTGCTAAAATCCACTGTCTCATTTTTTCTTTTCTTTTTACATATAGAGCACCATGGTTCTAAATAACCATGTGTGCTCTGAAGGTTAGCGATAACAGCCGACTAAAAAAGGAAAACAGTGAGGACCATGATAGAGCTTAATATAGAGATAATAAGGAAATATGGGAATGGTTTTCACATGTCTGAACTACTTTCGACGCAACCTTGTGTATCAGTGTAACCTTGTGCCTCGTGCCTGTCGTTAAATTGGCCATTAATGCTGATAACGACGTTTAATAAATTAAATAAACAAACAAATCGATACAATGATATTCTAAGGGAACATTACCTGAAGCTCCTTGTCATATCTTCATGTTTTGACGCATTGCACTGTTGCCACACGATGGACTATTTATACAGTTGTATATATACAGTTATTTCGGATTTTATAACCACTTTTAAATCGATGACGTGTCTTAAAAACGTTCCTGTAACGAAGGACAGCAAGCCGGGCTTCTAAGGGTGATGGAGGTGCTGTGGCGCCCCCTAGTGTCAAACAAATGCTCTCATCGACTTGCAGAATTTACGTTTAGCAGCGTTTAGCAGTCACCCCTTACAGAGCAATGTGGTAATCTAACCAGCCCAGAAGAGATGCAGATTCTGCCTAGTTGCCTAGTAGACTCTAGCCTGAGTCTTTGTGCTGGTGGCTTTGTGTTTAGACTGCTGTGCCAGCCAAGCACCTAAAAATATTACTTGTTCCACTGCACATAGCGACATCACCCTAATGTGAAGTCACCCCAGCAGTGAATTGAAATCACTGAACACCCCGGTGTGTCACCCTAGAGTGTTTAAACACAAAACTGAATCCCTTAAATTGTACTGTTGTAATCCTTATGTATACAGTATTTATTATGGTTATGATGTTTCTGCCTTTTTTGCTGTCCAGTTTTTTGTGAGTCTGTCCCTACTCCAGCCTCTCTGATCTTTGCTGACAGAAGTAGAACCCGACAATATCTTCTGCTGTTGTAGCCCATCCACCTAAGCATTTCTTTCTGCTCGCCACAAACTTGTACAGTGTGCTTATCTGATCTGATCTCCTTTCTGTCAGCTTGAACCAATGTAGCCATTCTCTGTTGATCTCTCATCAGGTGTTTCCATCTGCAGAAATGCCATTCATTGCATTCTAAGTCAACTCTAGAGCAGACTTAAGAAAATTCTAAATAAACTATTTATGTGTGCAAATCCCAGGTGATCAGCAGTTATACAACCTCAGTCATACCTCGGTATTCAACCGCCTTGCAACGCATCGCATTCGTATTCGGTGTTTATTATATTTGTGCCTTTTTGCTTTAGCCCTATAGTCTTGTTATAGTCTTGTTATGATGGTGATAAGAGAAACTTTTCTTGAATCATCAAATCCCGATTTATCTATAAAAGTATAGAGGGAGCTTCTGTTAGAAAATGATTAAATATGCTGCCCACAAAAATGAAAAATCCCATAGTGAAATATTCCCTAATCTTTGTGAGCAGTGTACTTCCTATTTGTGAATTAGACATGAAAAACAGAAGTAGTGAGACACCTTCCATTATTTGTTCACAAGAAACAGCTCAAGAGATCATGCAGAATATACTTCCTTCAGTTATTATAACGTCAGGCATATTGGTTGCATGTAAGTATTGTAGTTTTAACTTGCTTGTGTGTAGTACAGATTATGGCTGTCCGTGCTGAGCATAATGGTTTTATCTAATGGTTCTTTTTCTAGTTTGTGAAGGATCTGCTTTGCCAGTGGTTGGACTGGTTGGGAATACAGTACACTTACCATGTGAATATGATGTTGAAACTCGTGAAATATCAGATTTTTGTTGGGGGAGAGAAGAGTCCTTGTTTGGCTGTAAACATACACTCATCTCGACGGATGGATTGACTGTGGACTTCAGAGAGTCCACCAGATACAGTTTACCCAGAAACCTTGACAAAGGCAACGTTTCACTTATCATCGTGGAAGCACAAAAGACAGACACTGAATTTTACACAGGCCGTATCGAGATACCGGGACTGTTCAATGACATCATCTGCACTGTTTACCTAATCATTACAGGTAGTGATCTCACACACACCTACACACACCTGCACTACATACCTTCTACATCTACAATGGTGCTTAAAAGGTTATAACGCTATAGAAATTTACATATACAATATGAGCACTGTATGTCTTGTATGTCTTTATAAGTATGACCTAACCTGTCATCACAAGCATCATCACATATACTTTTCTGATAATTAGAATATAATGAAAAATATGATGTGTCAAAATTCACCTCATCTGTGAATGGCAAAAGTATGTGCACCTTTTTAGATTGCCAGTTGATTTGAAAGCCAAATTAGAGTCCCATGTTTTCAGTCAATAAAATGGCAATCAGGTGTGAGTCACCTAAAGTATTTAAAGAACAGAACTCTATCAAAGCTTGATCTTCATAAGGAATGCTTGTGGCTCAGAAAAAGAGTTGTTGATGCTTATCAAGCTAAAGGTACAAACCCATCTCTAAAGAGTTTGTACTCAACAATCCACAGTCAGAAAGATTGTACACAAACCCAATTGTTACAGTGACCATTTCCCCCCTCCCTATCAGTGGTCAACCAACAGTGGTCACTTCAAAAACAAAACATGTAATAGTGTCACAAATGAATCCAGTGCAAGGTCTAAGCAGCTAAATGCCTCACATTGGCTAATGTTAATCTTCATGACTAATTTACTCATTATTTCTGAAGAACTAGAGTCACATAACTTCATCACAGAAGAATCTACTACTAATGCAGAGAGGCAAACACAGGGTAAGTGCTCTGCTAGACATCAAATACAGTGAATTGTTTAGAAAGGCTTTGTGAACTCTGACTGTATTGAAAAGCTCATTTTCAACGTTAATGTTCACTGTCACTGCAAATCAGGAGTGCACATTAGTCAAGGGGAATTTTAAACCATTCAGTTCAGTTGCATAGACATCCTTCTTCAGATCCTCTTTCCTCTCTGAAATTTGTTTTAATTACTTCAAGGTTCACTTGAACAGATCGTTTCTTAGAAGAGTAAATATAGAATTTGTGTGTATGTTTATGAGAAAGGCCAACATTTCAATACTTAACACCAGTCTCGTTCATGTAAATACATTATGTTTGTCTATTATGACTAGAATGAAGATCAATTTCATGACCAATTCATGCAATTTTCCAACAAAACGAATTCCAGGTTTCCTGTGAGCTTTTCCAGTGAATGAATGTGCATGTGCATAGGGATAAAACACAGTGAGAGATTAAGAGAGAGAGTTATGAGAGTTAACAAGTTATAATTGTTTTCAGATGTCACTGATGACCCGAGACTTGGTTCAGTTGCGAGGCCAGTGCACACTGGGGTTTGTATGACTAGCCTACATAATAAATAGTTCCAATAACTGTTATAAACATAGATACATGTGTTTTCATTTAGTTTTGTGTTTCAGGTCAGGATAGAAACATTTATCTTAACAACTGTGCGAGTGGGAGCCATCATCTTCGTCCCTGCTTTATTAACTATCATTATATGGAGTAAGTTTAATTGCCTTTATCTCGTAGTGGCCACTGTAGCACCGTTTTGGGGGTGGGGTGGGGTGGATTGGGGGTTGCATTCTAAAGCAGTGACTCCTGCCAAACCCTATAATTAACTGGATTCTTGTCCAGCTCCTTTAAAACCTTAAATGTACCATGGTTTTGGTGTTACACCAGTTGGTCTGAGTATTTGAGTATTTTAGAAACTGCTGGTCCAGTCAGGACAGTTCTCTGAATGAAAATTGTTGATGCAAGATGCAAGAAGAAAATGGCCAGATTGGTTCTAGCTCATAGAAAGGCAACAGTAACTCAAATAACACATGATAAGAACAGTCAACTGAGGCTACAGTTCACACAGGCTCATCAAAATTGGGCAAAGGAAAATGAAGAAAAGGTTGCCTGTTGTCATGAGTTTTGATTTCTGCTGTTACATTCACATGGTAGGATCAGAATTTGATTGACAGTATGAAAGTCTGGATTCATTCTTCCTTACCGTGGTTGAAGCTGTTATTGGTGGTGTAATGGTGTGGTAGATATTTTTGTGGTACACAATGGATCCCTTAATAGAAACTGAGCATCACTGAAACACCCCAGCCTACCTGAGTATTGTTGCTGACCATGTTCATTCCTTTATGACCACAGTGTGCCATGTTTTGATGGCTATTTACAACAGAAAAATGTTAATAAAAAAGTAGTCATCTACAGGCTGGCATAGTGGAAGTCTATACATAGTGAGTGTGTGTTATGGATGATTTTATCGAAATAAATTATTGCCATGGTTTGTCATTCACTTTCTCTCCACTTGGTTTTAATGTTGATTATCCAAGTCATAAACAGTAAGCGGCAATGAGGTCTATATAATGTATTCTGTACTATGTTAAAATCATAGACACAGCAGATATTTATATTTCAATTTTTGTCTGCAATAGAGTTTCAGCAAAGGGCAACAATTATACTTTAAAAAAGTGTGCTTCTTGTTTGGTCGTTTTTGAATGGTGACTTCTAACAGGTCGACTTTGTCTTACACCTCTGGCGTCTAAATAAGTTTAGATCCATGTGTGGTTGCACAATCCTGAAAGAAAATGTAATAAAGATAATGGTTATAAAACAAAACAACAGGGAAATTGTTCCAGTGTTTCTGTTGTTATGGATATTGAAATGTTAAATTCAGGCCATTGCTCTGATTGAAAATGTGATTATTTTGTTTACAGAAAAACTGGCAAGAGTGGCTACTTTGAGGACACTTCCACATTTCTTTGTGCCTCATAATGTTTAATTTAGCTCTCAGACACCATCTCAGTGGCTAAATGGAAGTGAAACTATGAATCATGAGCCTATTTTCTTGTGCTTAAATCTTGTGTTCACTCTACTCTTAGAACTATGGCGCTCCAGAAACAGCAGTGGAAATGAAAACACCTCAAGACCAAACCCTGTCGCTGTCAGCACTGTCTCTCATTCCAACATGTCTGTGGAAACACCATATGTGGAGGCATATGAGTTATGACATGCTCCAGGGAAAGACAATGGCCCTACTGCAAACACATGATGTACACCAGGAAAAGATGTACTGTGAGATTTCACAGTAAAACTGTAAATTGCTTGGCAGTTTTAATGTGAACTTCCACAGCTTGACCATAAAGTTCACAGTTTTACTATGAACCTTTCATGGTAATTTGGCCACTTCATCGTTCTACCTTCAAATTTCACAATACTTTATTTCCTGGGTTAAAACTCTGGTAAAGGTCTCTGACAATAACATATAAGTTAGTATAAAGGGTCGTGATTTGAAGGGAACGCTAAAGGCAGTTGAATTTATTTGGTTGTTGTGAATTAAATCTATTAGTTTAATCAAAAACAGTAAGGTAAACTCACAGACTCCTCTTTAATTTTGGATTTTCAGGTGGCTAATAAATAATAAATAATTCATCCTGACCATTTTGTCTTTTGTACTGCAATGTTAGAGAGAAAAACAATGACGTTTATTAATACATAATTTCCTTAAAGATACTGGATGTAACTTTTGGAGATTTAGAGACCCGCAAGCAACTCAGCTGTTGGAGACGTTTGGCAATTTTGGTAATTGTTAAATAAATTGCATGTTTGTTGTCTTACGCTATTATAATAAACTGTAAAAAAAAGAACATTTGTATTATGTTTTATTCAATTTGATTAATATTTATTTTCACACATGCACTCTGTTTTATCCTGGTCGGGGCAGTTCCATCACTCTCAGGCCGGTTGCAAGCACTCTTCTGGGACGCTGCCCTTCCTCAGACATGGCCTATTAATACGGGCATCTCCAGTACTCAAACTCAGGTCACAGCAATGGTATTTAATAAGAAATATATAAATAAAAAACAACAGCAAGAATAATAATGTGTCGTTTATCTTTGTAAGACTGTATTAATGTCACATAATGTTTTTGTACTTTTTAAATGTTACTTTCTTATGTGTTATATTAAAATTGACACTTTGCTAAGCTCTGACATCCTTAATCCAAATAAAATGGTAATGTGCCAAGGTGTGTGGTGAAAAAGTGTAACTCTAGGTCACTATTCTATGCAATTGTAATCCACTGTTTTAACCTCATGTATGATTTATTTCATTCATATTCCATTCAGAATGATATGCAGGCAAAATAAGCAGCTGCATCAGTATCTGAATTATGATTAATAATTCTTTCTGATACTGTATATCCATTTTGCTATTAACTTACCCACAAACATTACTGTATTTAAGTGGTTAGGTATAACAGTCTTATACTAACAGAACTATACTTGCATTTTCTCAATATGATTTGCCAACAATTTCGTGGTTCTACTGTCAAATGTCATAGTACAACTGACTCTAAACTGTTCATAAATTATTTCACATATCTAGTATGGATTTGATTGTAATTTGGCCACTTCATGGTTCTACTGTCAAAAGTTTACAGTATATTTTTTTCTGGGAGACATCAGCAAACTGTACAACATCGCCACCTACTGAGGAAACATGTAATAGCCATGAAAGTACAATCTACAATGCAGTCCTGATCAGGATTTCTATCGATTGGGCCGCAAAAGTGTCCAAAAATGTTATTGGTCATATTACTTAATAAACTTACTGTTTAGTAGTAATAGTTCTAATCTACAGAAATAAGGAATTCAGAATCCCAAGCTCTAAATATTTAAACAGCATAGGACTAAGTACTATTCAGTTTTACATTCTTACATTCTCTAGCAAGGTTACATTATATTGACAGTAGAAATCAAGATATCTTTACCAATCCGGTGAGAAAAATACAGTAAAGTTCAGTTAATACAGACATTTTATTAGGTAGCAATACATATTTATCTTTGTCAACTTTGCCCCTAAATAATTCACCTTATTGTTAATGAAAATGCACTCTGAGATTTCATAATAAAACTGTAAATTGCTCGGCAGTTTTAATGTGAACTTTCACATTTTGACCATCAAGTTTACAGTGTTTAAAGTTTACTACTATGAATTTTGATGGTAATTTGGCCACTTATTGGTAAATTTCACAGTATATTTTTTTCTGGGTGTGATTGATGGCACAACTTTATAATATTTTGTTTTCGTGAGACAGCATAGAAGATAAATACACGTTAGCCACAAACAAAGATCTTGCTAACCAAAAATTTACATTTAATGCTTACATGCTAACAATCTTTACATGATTCCATTCAACGACTTTTGTCACTTTTAACGGTAACAATAAAGCGTTACATATGTGTTTTTAGTGTGAAATTCTAAATATTATTATTATATAACTTTTTGGATTCTCCATAGTATCCAAGTACAGAACAAAGAAACGTCGAGGATTGCAAATGTGTACACTCAACTGTATATGCATGTAGGTCTGAAGGTTTTATTTGTCATTTGGATGGGTCTAATCCACTTGTAAAATGATCAAGATTCAAAGATGTAAACCTTTCTTAGTATGTAATACTTTCAAAATCTTTAATGAGTAATGTAGAGTTAAGATGGCTCGATACAGAATAACGAGAATGGCTGACCTACGATGTATATAACAAATCCTCTAAAATAATCTGACATTGTCAATTACAAATTCCAACAAAACCAAAACAACTTTTTTTTACACACAAAAACAGTCATACAGTCAGCACGAGAATGATTGGCACCCTTTGTAAAGCTGTATTCTGTGGTTATTCATTTATGTCTGGATTTTAGATCATTATTTAATTTCAGGTTAGCCTAATAAGTTTCACAGAAAGAAAAAGAACCCACCAGCATCACAGAACCTTTACCTTACTTGGAATTTGGTTCTTTTCTGTCTAACCAGCCTCTAAGTCCAAACCCACCTTCAGTGTTTGTTATCAAAAAGTTCTAATTATGTCTCATCTGATTACTGATCTTGGTATCCAAGTCCAGGTGTTTATGTACGTGGTTAGATAACAGGAAATGCTTTTTTTCTTGAGCACCTTGAAAATAGTTTGCTGGCATAAAGGAGGCATGTAACTGTGGGTTTAGCGACCCTTAAATGCCTTTAAAACCTTAGGCAACTATAATCCATAGGGAGGTTTTCTCTTTACTCCACCTTCTCACTGTGTGTGAGATCTTTCCTTTTACAGGCAGCTTCATTAAAGGTCCTGATGCTGTTACTTACAGTGGACAATAACATTTCTAGTCATTGCCTGATTGATAAAGGTCAACTCCCTTTGGTTTTATAGCATTTCAACCCCCCCTCCCCCTAGCCCCACAACCAAATTATAGTCAAAATAGAAGCACCAACACTGTAACTGCACCCTTTTCTGCACTTTAATTTGATACTTTTCTAATTATTATCATTACAGCACCTCTGCCATTCTTGCATTACATTTAATGTTTGTTACTTTTTATGCTTCAGCTTTAATGTAATCTAGGTTTAATACGCAGTCATTTACTACATTAGTTTATACACCCACTGTTTTGCTCAGTACAACAGATTTAAGCATACACTTTAAACAGAACAACTAATTAACTACAGTAAAACACTTAAGCCCACTTTTCAAAGACTATAAAAGCAGAGAACGCTGGGATATAGGCATATAAAAAGAAAGCCTGATATGAGATCTGTTTTGGATGAGCTTGATTAGGATGCTAATGAACGAAGCACTGCACTGTGCTCCAAGAGTGGAAGACGAACTAAGGTAAACAAACACACTTTGCAGTGAACAAGGCAGCAGACGGTCAGACCAGACATTTGAAATAGAAATTCTTTAGGTTTGTTGACAGAAAGAAATGGTTTATGTTACTAAACTGCTATTAGCACCACATCGCTAGTCCTACAGGACACTTGGTGGATCTCTGTTGTGTTGTGATGATTAACCATCACCAAGTACAATTAACATGTATTTCTATTATTACAAATAATTGTGATATTAAAAAGTAGAGGGTATTTGGGCTATGTATATAATCTATATATGTCATGTATTCATTAATGTTTATGACATTGTTTTTCCTAAAAATGGATTTGGATCAAGATAACACGATAATCTAAATTTCTTTAATCGACACTAGGGCTGTATGATAAGCATATCTGAGAACCATGTCGAAAATCGTTTGCTGTTAAAGACTGCTCGACAACTGACTTATTTCACCACCTACAAAATAACCACCGTACAGAATATGACAATTATGGCCAAAATCAGGAGGCAGCTGTCCTACCAGGCTTAAACCAGCCAGGGTAATCAAAACAAAAACACACTCAGCAAACCACAGCATAATCATTTAGCAAAAAAGTGGCTTACAACAAGAAGAGTAACAGATGGCAAGACATAAATGCGGTCATCATTAAAGACACATTAAAGTGATTTCAGGGGGTGAGAGAGATAAGATATACACTGCCAAAGCATCATCTAATTATTGTTATTGATCAAAACCCATAAAAGCAGAGTTATCAATATTTTACAATATCGCACACCCCTTGTCTGCACCACTAAAACAATAAGCCTTGGGCGCCTCCTTAAAAGCTCCTATATGCCACGTTCCAGGGTTCATTGTTTTCGATGAGGTATAAAAATAGAATCCTTTTTAAATATTTATTCATATAATAGAATATTTACTCTCATGATACATTATCAGTTCGAGATTAAATTTTAACCACAGAACATTTTAACCTTCAGCTTAATCAAGGGTACAGACAATTCTTGCGCTTTTTCGTGGCTACAAAAAAACAAAAAACAACAACATGGCATTGGAACATACTCGAGACTTACAGTTTATCTTTGTTTGTAAAATAATTTCAAATAAACTTTATTTATGCATAAACGGAGTCAAACTTTCAATCTTAGAACACGTACAACGGAAAAGACAGAAAAAAAAAAAATATAGATATTTTCCACTATTCCACCGAGGTACCATCTTCAGTCAGTCTGTTTCAAACGAATACTGTACAACAGAACGCATTCAGCATGTCGATGTGGCTTCAGAATAGAGAGTGGTTGGATTATTCTGTTTCCGTCTTAAATACAGTGCATAACTCAATGTACACTCAATGTATTCAACATCCGAGGAATGCATTTTACAGGTTAAAAGATAAAAAAGAGACAGCAAAAAGTAACAGTAGGAAGGACAACAGATACACAAGTCATTTCCTTCAAGAGTCTTTTTGATAAAGGAAAAAGGCATCTTAAGGCTTATGCTGAATTACATGGACTTTTCTCAGGATACGGAAATCCTGAAGAGTAAAGTACAGCTCGCGTGATGACCTTTCTTTTTTTATTTCAACTAAATAAAACACGGATATTCATGACTATCATCCACAACGGACTATTCTTACTAAGAAAACATGTCAAATAAAAAAAAAGAAAAAGAAAGACAGCAAGATGCCGAAAAATCGCCCCCCCCCACCAGTTCTATCAGTAATTAAGAGAACACGTAACGTTTTCTAGCTGGCAGTGCCAACCTTCTACTATTCACATTCTGACCAGTTTCTCTGCAACTGATTCTGGAATGTTATGTGATCTTAGATCAACATCCATAACCAACTGCAATACCTGTAATAACTGCTAGTAGTCTTCATTTCTGCATGGAGATTTTATACACCTGCACACCTCATGAGAGCGCTGCAGTGTTCCTGAGAGGCCTGCCACTGGACTGTAGCAGGTGATGAACAACCGGATCGAATGCTGGCGACGAAACTGGGGGAGGGGTTGGTGGGCAGGGGGATGGGGGGGTAAGCATTTTTTGGACAGTGTTTAATTCTCCTCAATCAGAGTTATGTCTAATTCTGTACAATCCCTCTCGAAAACACTTTGCTGAGCATCCCGTGACGAGTCCGCCTCTTCTCGCTCCTCCTCCTCTTCTTCCTCATCGCTTTCACTCAGTGGTCCAATACTGGTCCTTCCCAAGCCTTCGGCAGGTGAACATGACCCCCTGAAGTCTCCAAAAAAAGGCTCGAGGCCCATGCAGACGTCCCCTGCACATGCAAGTCTGCCACGGTCCAAGCAACTGAGAGGATCTGTGCTTCGAGTCTGAAAGGAAATTCAACAACATTGGAAGATGAAGCAAGCAAAGACAAAAGAAGAGATATTAAACAGATCATGTGGTATTGCGTGCTGTAGTAATATGTGTATGGGCCCCATTTCCTGCTCTGGGTCATAAAGGTATCTGGTACCTATCACAGAGAACAGAGAGCACAGTCGTAAGTGTGTCGTGGTGAACGGGATGCCAGTCTGTGGCAGAATAGAAATAATTCATCCCCCCCGGTAAGGAGGGATCTGGTGCCCATCCTGGAAAATCTAATTACATTTAACAAAAAAAGCATGTTGTGGTATCATTAATGTACATAAACCATAAGCAGGGAAATCTAAACTGTTCTCAATTACTACTCATCATAAGTAATGTGCATGTGGTCCAAAGGGAAAGTAATTATTCACTCACTTACACACACACACTCTCTCACACACTCTCTCTCACACACACACACACACTCTCTCACACACTCTCTCTCTCACTCACTCTCTCACTCACTCTCAC
>JAUZSU010185021.1:0-12357 GCA_034780255.1 Parotocinclus maculicauda
ACTTTAAAGAAGTATATGAAGAGGGTGGAGTGTTTTAAGGAGGTATATCGGGAGGGTGGAGCATTTTAAGGACGGGTTTGAGGGGAGTGGGGCGCTTTAAGGAAGTGTATGAGGGCGGTGAAGCACTTTAAGGAAGTGTAAAGAAAAAAAAAGTGTATAAAAAAAAACGAATCGAGATCGTTGCCCTCTGAATTGTAATCGAATCGAATCGTGAGGTGCCTAGAGATTCTTACCCCTATGCAGTACTCTCCCACACTCGGATGAGGAACTCGGCAGTGCATGATGTAGAGAGTCATGTGGCTGGAGTGATGGAAAAGTGAGCGAAAGCCGTAGTCAGACAGTAATCATTTGTTGTTTTTCACTTTCAATACATTATTCAATTTGTTACATGAAATATTAAATACTTTATTCTAAAATAAGCTTTATGTTTATTTATTTGCCCAACTGTAGTTTAACGTTTGTTTTAAACAGGTTTAAGGTACATATGCACTACAATACTCTCCAGCACTCAGCCCTGCATCAGTCACATGGTGGGAGTGATGCGCACTGGGAAATGTAGTGAGGAAATGCCGTGGTTGTGTTTAATATAGGTTGCACTGTGATATGTACAGTATATAATAAAAATATATATATATATATTTATATATATATATAATTGATCAATGATTAATTAAACTCACGATAGATTTGTCAGAAGGTATCGCCATTGTAAATCAGGGAGTACCTCTAATTATGTCAAAAATAAACAAAGGAAAGTCCAAAGGAGACATCTGTCATTGATGGCAGTCTGATTTTTAGCGACTGTTAATGATTTCTGTCTATGATAACACTTTATTAATCAAGACTGCAGCCATTGCCTTGGAACTGGAAACGTTCTTAGAAATCTGAGTCCTAACAC
This sequence comes from Parotocinclus maculicauda, assembly GCA_034780255.1. Taxonomy (NCBI): domain Eukaryota; kingdom Metazoa; phylum Chordata; class Actinopteri; order Siluriformes; family Loricariidae; genus Parotocinclus; species Parotocinclus maculicauda. The sequence continues at coordinate 899 of JAUZSU010185021.1, forward strand.
AAGTTTTTTGTCATATTTTCCTTTACAGAACCCCCCGATGCACCTGCAAGAGCTTTACGGCCATGACAGCAACACACACCTCCTGGTCTGTGAACCTCCACCTTTTATAGCTCCATGTCCTCATTTCCTCATTCTGAAAAGACCACCAGGCTCACACACCAGTGCCTTGATTCACATCCTGTCTTTTTGCATCTATTCAGATAACCACAGATTCACACAAATTGCAAGGAAAATCTAATTTACTGGATTTCATTGCTGCATGAAGTTGTAAGGAAACCCATGACCACCAATTTCACCAATCACTGGATCTTTAAGCATTCCAATATTCTGGATCTTTTTGTCCCCAACTCTGATAGATCTCAGATATCAGAAATACCAAACAATGGAGCTACAAGTCTGCTCTTCATCAGTGACCTGCTCCTCTCTTTCTGCCTTAAAGGAGTCTGTGCTCCTCAATGAACCATCACAGAAGGTCCATTTCATATGTAATTGCTGTATATCTAACTTTGTTGGGCACAGATAAACTAATATCGTGGGAACTCTCTTTGTGTAACCACTTGCTGAAATGTTATAGGTGTTGATTTATGTTATGTTGACAGTGTGACTAGTGTAAAATCTGTGTTTCCAAAAGAGGCCAAACCACATCTGGTAAGAGTGTTGTTTGTGTGGAATGTCTTGATGAAACTAAAGAAAAAGTAGCCAGTGAAGGACCTGCTTGAAGCCAGTAGTAATTACGTTAATATAAATTCCATGTTGTGTTGTTTGACAGCCATGCTTAAGGTATTTCTATGAGGTCAAGGAGGGAAACACAAGGAAAATATTACGTTGTGTGCAAAGTCCTTTTTATGAATAGATAAATGGTCATGTAGTTTTGGCCAAACAGCCATTTGTATCTGAAGTGGCTATTGTGTGTGTGTGTGTGTGTGTGTGTGTGTGTGTGTGTGTGTGTGTGTGTGTGTGTGTGTGTGTGTGTGTGTGTGTGTGATGCAATGTCCTAATCAGTATGGTTAGTCACCTCTTGACCATCAAACACACACCCACGAGTATCCACCTACACACATCTATATATCCTTTGTACGTGAGGGTTTAAGTGCCTGTGTCCAAATTGTATAGTCTTCGAAAATAAGTCAGTAGTTTCAATGAAAAATCGAGTGTGCCAAGTTTCAGTCCAAATTACAAACACGCCTCTACCCTTGAGTGAGTTGACTTTGCTCAAACCACTAAACATTACATCACCGTTAGGGTGGTAGGATGTATATTTAACCTGGAGTGGCATCCTTATTTAACGCAAGTGTTTAGTCAATAGATTGTTTGTGTAGTCTTTAATTTAAGTCACTGATCACTACTAACCACTTATACCATACCAAAATATACAGTATATACAAAATGTATTACATGTAAATCTCACAAGTTCTACACCACAGAACACAGTACTAAGGCACCCATGTGCATTTATACCTGCAAATAATCCTAGATGATTTGTGAGCAAGCATGGCGAATGTTAGAACTGAGTTCTTGTTAGTATTCATTCTAACAAGTAAAGTTGCTTCTGTGAAAACAAGAAATCTGGAAATAGTGTTATAATACAGCATTTAACGCTCATCCTTATCCAAAGCAAATTACAAAGAAAGCATTCATATCCTGTTATTCATATCATACTATACAATCAGTTCACTTTAAAGAAGCACTTTATGAATTGTATGAGGTGAGTGGAGTGTTTTAAGGAGGCATATCAAGAGGGTGGAGTGCTTTAAGAAAGTGTATGAGAAGGGTGGCATTCCTTATGGAAGTGTTAAGGAAGTTCAAGTGTGTAAGGAAGGTGGAGCCCTTTAAGGAAGTGTACCAGGAGGGTGGAGCAGTTTAAGGAAGTATATCAGTAGAGTGAAGCACTTTAAAGAAGTATATGAAGAGGGTGGAGTGTTTTAAGGAGGTATATCGGGAGGGTGGAGCATTTTAAGGACGGGTATGAGGGGAGTGGGCGCTTTAAGGGAAGTGTATGAGGAGGGTGGAGTAGTTTAAGGAAGTATATCAGTAGAGTAAAGCACTTTAAAGAAGTATATGAAGAGGGTGGAGTGTTTTAAGGATGTATATCGGGAGGGTGGAGCATTTTAAGGGCGGGTATGAGGGGAGTGGGGCGCTTTAAGGAAGTGTATGAGGAGGGTGGAGCAATTTAAGGGCGGGTATGAGGGGAGTGGGGCGCTTTAAGGAAGTGTATGAGGAGGGTGGAGCAATTTAAGGAAGTATATCAGTAGAGTGAAGAACTTTAAAGAGGTTTATGAAGAGGGTGGAGTGTTTTAAGGAGGTATATCGGGAGGGTGGAGCATTTTAAGGACGGGTATGAGGGGAGTGGAGCACTTTAAGGAAGTGTAAAGTGTATGAGGAGGGTGGAGTGCATTAAGAAAGTTCATTGGGAGGGTGGGACGCTTTAATAAAGTGTTTGAGGATGGTGGAGTGCTTTAAGGAAATTCTAATCAGTTATAATTATTTAATCAGTTCAGGGTTAAAAACAATGCCCCGAGGCACCGCAGTGATATTCCGAACAGTGCTTGGACTTGAGCCCTTAACCCATTACCTTAATGGTTTAATTAGTCCAGTACCTTAATGGTTGACAGCTCGTTACCAGCCTTGGCAATATGCATATACAGGTATGCACGGTGTAACGACCGCATTACGGTTTGTAAAACAGAATGTTGACAGAAGTGGTGTTCAGCACACAGTGAAATAGTCTTTTTTGTGTTACTGTATTTATAAAGGGTATTTTCTACAAGAAAACGTTGTGCAAACAATACATAAACACGTCAGAGATACGGCTGAAGGCATAAGCAGAACATTATCGTCTATGCAGCATCTCTTATGGCACTACATTTTAAATTTATGGAAATTTTACTTTTACATCCCATAACAAGCGTATGATGGACCTAATAATTGTGTTTGACTAGTCAGATGAACCAGAGACTCAAAAGAGTGAATGCAAATGAGTTTATATAGTTATAGATTAGAGAGAATATATATTACTGCCAATAGGAAAGTCACATACGCTTACAAACACCACTTACAGCGATTACAAATAAGCAGTGGATCACACAAACATGAGTACTTGCACAAAAATGTCTCTAAACACATCAACCAAGTTAGAACAGTCTCTAGGTTGAATGTGAGCTAACAAGCACATGAGCACACGATCATTAATGTAGTTACACTTACATACAGTATACACACACACATAAGGACTAACTTACTCACCTCTGCTTGTGGTTCCACAGTGTTGATTGGCTGTTGATTTGACCAACTATTTACAGCGTCAACTTTTGGAGCTAAAAGGCAAATTTTATTTCCTGTCAATTGATAATAATGTTTAAGACATCTGTTGGTAAAGTGAATGGACGTTAATCAGATGGTCGTTAAACGGTGCATACCTGTACAGTAATGTATGGTATGGTTTAGTTCCTGTCCTTGCAGAATTTGGTCAGTTTACTATCATATGGTGTTCCTGAGGCAGATGGGGTCAGTGGTCTATTAATTTATTATGGGATGCCAAGGCAGTTGATCTCCGTTGTCTAAACCTCAGTTATCTGAATGATTGATGTAACGTGAGAAATTTGAATATCCTAACCTACAATTTGAACCACAAACCCCTTCTATTGAATTGCCATGTGACAATAACGAAAGCAGACCAGAATCTTACCTAAATCTACAACTTCCACTTTCATTCTATTCTGTTGTAGTTATGAGGTAATGGTCATTTATTTTATATTGTAGCCTCTTGTATTAGCACACAAAACTTTACAACAGACACACACACTTTAACAACAGTGGTCTTTACCTTTACAGTATATAGCTTACACTCTCATCCAGAACAACTTCCAAATAATCTGAATAGATGATGGTTGCAATCTTCAGGATAGTGGTCCAGGTCCTTTGTCCAGGTGGCCATTGTCATTATTCAAACACTCAACAGTGGTAGATTTGACAAAACTGGGATTTGACTCCACAACCTTCAGATTATTTGTTCAGTCCCCTATCCACTAAGCCAGCACTAAAAACCAGTAATGATCGTCATCATACATATACACCTGTATATAGTACATGAAACTAGAAAACACTATAGATTATCTGTTCCATACCTTCCCAGTCACCACCTAATCATTCATTATCTAACAGCATTTCAGATAATACACTAAATCTCACGTCACTCTGGAAAATAACTGGAATAACGAATATTAGAACAACAGAAACCCAGTATTGATTATTTTCTAGGGGAAAATCTTGATCTGGCTACTCTGTATTCATTTTCAACTATGTCAGTAGTATAGCATAGCAGGGGACTTTCTGATTGGTCCTCTTGCCTGCCTGTTATTTGTGGAACGACTAGGGCTTCAGCTTTTTAAGTAGCAGGGTCGTTGTAGATTTGGGTAAGATTCTGGCAAAATGTGGTCTGCTTCTGTTATTGTCACATGGCAATTCGATAGCGTTTGTGGTTCAAATTGTGGGTTAGGATATTCAAATTTCTCACATTACTTCAATCATTCAGATAACTTGGGTTTAGACAACGGAGATCAACTGCATTGGCATCCCATAATAAATTAATAGACTTTACTCAAAGAGGTTTTCGGAGTGTTGAAATGGTTAGGTAGGGACTTGGTTTGTGTGAGGTCAGTGCAATCAGGCTCTGAATAGAGTTTAAAAAACAAAGGGGACCAAAGGTCTGAGACCACTAGTGTCATGTTTTAGCTCATTTAACATCAATATCGGGCATCACTGGTCGTTTCAGAGACAGACATAAGGTTACATCGATACTAGTTTACATTGAGATTAGTCACATACACTCAGGTAGACCAATTTAGCATAATCGGTTAAATTAAAGCACGTCTTTGGGAGGAAACTGGAGCACTCAAAGTAAACACAGGATGGACATGCAGACTCACACAAAAGGGGTTTAGTCTGTTTCACCTGGGATCAAACCCAGGACCTTTTTTGATGTGAGGCAACAGTGCTACCCACAAGTGTTTGCGGAGGGTATAGCGCTTTAAGAAAGTGTTTGAAGAGGGTGTGGTGCTTTATTGAAGTGTATCAGGAGGTGGAGCGTTTTAGCAAGTGTTTAAGGAGGGTGGAGTGCTTTGTGGAATCGTATCAGGAGGGTGGGGCGTTTTAAGGAAGTCTCTGAGAAGGGTGGAGGGTTTTGTGGTATTGTATCAGGAGGCTGGGGTGTTTTAAGGAAGTGTTTGAGGAGGGTGGATTGCTTTGTGGAATTGTATCAGGAGGGTGGGGCGCTTTAAGGAAGTGTTTGAAAAGGGTGGAGGGCTTTGTGGAAGTGTATCAGGAGGGTGGGCGCTTTAAGGAAGTTTAGCGGGAGGGTGAAGCACTTTATTAACGTGTATGAGGAGGGTGGAGTGCTTTAAGAAAGTGAATGAGATGTGAGGATTCTTTATGGAAGTGTTTGAGGACGGTTGGGTGCCTCAAGGAAGTGTATCAGGAGGGTGGGGTACTTTAAGGAAGCGGTTGAGAAGGGTGGAGCACTTTAAAGAAGTTTATGAAGAAGGTGAAGTGTTTTACAGAGGTATATCAGGAGGGTGGAGCGTTTTAAGGAAGTGTATGAGAAGGGTGGAGTGCTTTAATAAAGCATTTGAGGAGGATGGAGCACTTTAAAGAAGTGTTTTAGGAGGGTGGATAGCTTAAAGAAATTGTATCAGGAGGGTAAAGTACTGAAGTGTATCAAACCACAAAATATTGTACTAAATTGTATTTTAAAAGAATCAATAGCATTGTTTCCAGGTTAAATAAAGGATTTTCCAGTTTGAGAGACAATCTGATTTTAGTTGCTAGTGTAGCTTTTTTTTTTCCTTTTTCAGTTAGGTTAGTTTGTTATTGTAATTAGGTAATATATTTAAATATATGTTTAAAGAGAATAGCAACATTTATGAACAAAACACTAATTAATTGCCAGCCTAATATTCATATTCTGGTATTCAATATTTGGGTTCAATGGAACCTCCAAAAAGATTTGTTAAAATAAACCAGGCTTAAGACTAATAGGAGAATGTGAACTCTCTGCTTTCTAGGATACTCTTAAGAGTTTATTAGCTTTACAGTCATTTATTTTGCAGAGGCTCTTATCCAGGGCGATTTACAGCTCATTAGAGCCTTGCTTAAGGGCCCAATGCCCTTGGTAGTGCTGAATTCTCAAGCCATGGACTTTCTGGTCATTATTCAGTACATCAATTGTGTGTCACCACACTTTGTATTATGTGTAATACACTGGTACCTTGGTTCTCGTTGTTAATTCGAGTTCTGAGCAAATGTTTCCCATAAGGAATAAGGTTAACTTATAATATGAGGTAAATTTGTCCCAGACCCCCAGTAATCCACACTGTCTAAAGCATTATATGCATTAATGGAATTCTGATGGGAATACGTTCCGACAAATCCGTCATGAGTTAAACTTACAAGTTAAACTAACAAGTGTTTGGTAGAGCAGTCTATACTGTATCATGTCAAAGCCCGCGTTAAAAATACTTACATTAATATACAGTTGGAAATGTATATATATATTATATATATAATTTTATAATGAAGTGTTGAATCTCATGTAATATTGTGAGTACTGATTTGTAAGTGAAAAGTAAATGCAAAACACTTACTCTATTGGTGAACTCAGCGCTGTGCCATGGATCTCCCTGTATTCCTTTTGGTTGGCTGTTATCCCTAATGTTATAAGAACCCATATTTGCACTAAGAATACTGTACTGTGGATGTAAAAAGAAATAAAAACACAAGCAGATCCACACTGAGAGAAAAGAGAGAGCTATTACTAATCTGAATCACTGTACTGAATAGTAATACCACACAATTTGACTCCTAGAAGTTAAAGTACCGAGCAAATGACGAGAACAGAATTTTTTTTCTCTAAATTTTCCAAGAGCCGAATTCGAGGAGTGCCTAGGTGGCCTTGAACTGAAGTACCACTGTACACACAGTTCCACTTGACTTTGCTCAGTTTCTTGCTCAGAATCCCAAAATGGCCTGTTCCAACTTGCTATTTCAGAATGATAAGTTGGGGCGTCCAGATAAAATTATTCAAATGTGCAATCACATTTTCTGGTATGAACCATTTTGCTACATTTTTATCTTATCATGGATCATGAGCTTCATGGCAGAATATAAGATAGAAATTTAACCATTCCAGGTCTCAGTGTTGCTGTAAGAAAACATGGAAATAAATTGTTGTTAACTTTAAAACTCAACTAAATGCAGCCTATCATTATTTTACTTACAACCATCTCAAACAGGTCCTGTTCCTGGTTGTCTAAGTTGTCTGTGTACAAAAAGCATGTTTCTGATATTAAATAGATGTACAAATGAAGACGCACAAGAGCCCAGTTGAGAAGTTTGACAATGTCCTGTATTTTTCTGTCATTAAAAGATGCTTCCTTTCAGGAATTTTTGGTATAACGTATCTCGTGCGGTGTGTGACGGCTCGTCTTGTGTTTCAAAGGAGAAGTTTGAGGGAGAAGGCAAAGACTCCCTTGTACCACGTACTGACATTCAAAGCCATCGCATTTTCACATAAGGAAATCAAATTTATCCAAAGCAATGAAAACATTATCAGATGTTCCAGATCTGGTCTGACTGGCATAAAACCTCTCATTGTACATGAATAAAATTTAAATACCTGACTCGGACTTTCTGTGTTAAATAACGAGGTGGAGCCTGCATGTGGTTTATCCGTTTACTTATCAATATAGATTAAACTGAGCCATATGTACATTTATATGCCATTACATGAGTATGAAAAGGAAAACAGGTAAACAACAAGACAAAAATAATTCTTACACACTGAAAAACTGTGAACTGGAAATAGATAAGACAGTGACACAAGAAAGTTCAAGTACTTAACTATTGTACTTAATGGCCTTTATTGTTTAGTCTTGCAATTAGTGACACTGAAAGATCTTTTACAAATTACATTTAAGTTTTTATATACTGCATTTGTTTACTGTTTCTGTCCTTTTATACAGACCATTCATCAAAACTTATCTTAAACGTACTAACCTAAAACTTATCGCCAATGTTTTTAACTCATTCTCTATTAAGCACATCTGTATGCTCATCAAATAAAAGAATTTAGCACACCTGTACTGAGTAAAGAACAGAGCCAGTTTACTTAAAGCATAATAATAATAGAATTATTAATATATAATTAATATAATAGAGTTGTTGAGGCAGTCAAAACATGTTTGTGGGAAACCTTTTACAGTTTATAGCTATTTGATGTCAGATAATATAATCCCATTGGTCAAATGCCTTTGTGCAATAAGCATGATTTCAAATCTCTGTAATGAATAATGCTTTGAGGTTTTGTTACAAAGAAAATAAAGTATGGATTTGTATTTCCAATATACAGGCCTACACAAAAGCCTCTGCGCTTGCATGGTCAAACTGCTTGTTTTGTCAAATTTCTAACTTTTTCTAACATTAGTAACTAAATTAAATCCTGATATATTACTAAAAAAATAGCAGAGTTACTGAAACCTTTGCCCAAACCGTTTAAAATCCACCAAATCATTGTCTGTTAGCTTTAATGAGCAAGGTTTTAAAAATTATAATGCATTAGAATAGAAAATAAAAATCCAAATTTAAACTTTGTGAATAGCTTGTCACAACAGCCAAACAATGCTTCAGATTAAACGAGCAGAGGGTACTCGCTTGCTTGTTAGCTCAAGTTTGGACCGGATACTGTTCTAACACAGTCAATGTGTTTAAAGACTTTTCTGTGAAAGTAACTCACGGTTGTGTGTATGACTTTCCACTACTAGTAAATATTCCTGTCCTGCTGTAAGTAGTACTGCATTGTTTAAATCTCACTACCTGTAAATATCTCCTAATTGTTGCGATCAGTGTATATAATCTGAATGTCTGATCTTCTGGGTCTGTCAGTTCATTTTAGGCTTCTGTCAAACAAAAGCATCAAATCCATCAAAGCATTATCTGAAGTGTTACAGCTTTCTCAACATAGGGTTGTAACAGAGCATTACTGGATTTTCGATAATTGTAAATTTTTATAAATTCAAAATGCAGTGGCATTAGGGATGCTGTGTAGCGTTCCAGCATCCATTTCAGTGAATGGAATACCCTAATTTGTTTTGGTTTTGTAATATAATCTAGAAAGGATGACTTACAACTGACAAAATCCTTATTGATTATTTGTTGTTCCCTGCAAAGATTCTGTCAAATAACCAACTTTTGCTCAAGTCCATAAGTTTGTGTCATGATACAAATACAACTATAAACTGTATCTCAAATATAAAGTGTAGCAGGTTTTGTCTTGAAGTTATAAAATAAAACTACTGCTGCTGAATTAAATAAAAACAAGTTAGAGCTTTTCTGTTCTTTACGTGGTGCAGGGAAACATCGACACTGCCATCCTTGGTAATGAAACATTTGCTGTAAATGCTTTTGGAAAATGGAATAATCAGTTAATATTACACATATACACAATCTTTCTTAGATGCTTAATCACAATTTAGTACTAACTCTTTAATATTTAGGACTCAGGTAGGTTTTCATTGCTGGTTATCCTTTTAATATAATTTACAGGCTAAAATATTTCTTCTTTGGCTCAAGTGAAGGATTTGTGCACCTCCTTTGTCACTGATGGGAAATAGTCTCTATTTTGGTTTCTCTCCATGTTCCTGAGTGCACTGAGCAGCAGTAGCTCCAGTGTGGAGTGCAGGGCGGCGTCACTCTGCCGTTTTCCAAATCGTCCAATAGGTCTCACACCACGGCCAACGTACCAGAAGGGGTCAATCTCTGGACCTGCAGTTTGTAATAAAAAACATTAGTATAAGTGTAAATGTGCTTGACATGAATTGTTTATTTACAATGAAAATAAAAATATGTGTTAAATGACACCTGTGACATCTAGATGTAGTCCAAAAAAAACTTTTGAAATGTATTAAAACTAATATGTTGTGGTTATATTTAAAACATCAAAAGTTGCAACCCAAGAAATTTTTTCATATTGAGGAGGTGCAAAATCAGGTCAAGCCAAACCAGGCTTTAAATCTACCCATGATTAAACATGATATCCAAGGACATCATTGGGCCAGCCAATTATACAATATTTGATATTGATTGATGTCTCTGGTTAGGTTGTGTGTTAGTTCTCCTTACAGGACACATTTGAATCGGATCAAAATGTGTTTGATAGCCCAAAAGACAATAACGGACATTACTGGGCCAACCCATTGGACCACCCATTGACATTACTGTTCCTTATAGAGTCTTTTCATGGGCTGATCCAATAAAAGACATTGATGGACATTACTGGGTCATCCCACTGTTTATAAATCTCCTTAATGTTTACCAAAATGTGTTTTTATGGACTAGCCCAACAATGTACGTCCATGGAAAGTAGTTGGTCAACACTTTAACCCGTTCATGGACATTAGTAGTTAGTCTGTGTAGCAGACACATTCAAACGGAACACTGTTTTTATGGGCTGGTCCAAAACTGAACATCAATGGACATTATTGGACCAGCCTACTGGACCACCCAAAGATGTTATTGTACACCGGTACTGGCACTATGCACAGCAAGCCCTGTGAACTACATTGCCTGAAAACCACAGTCACAAGGTATTAACACGTTCAGCTTTAACAGGCTACACCTGGAGCTTTATTAAACTGGCCAAGAAAGACGCTGTTGGGAACTGGTATGATTTTGTCTGTGTAATTGTGAAAAACTACAAAAAGAAAGTATGTATTTATTAAGGATATTTGAAAGGTGATCTAGGGAAATTATAAGAATAGCAAATATTTCTGAGAAGACATCAAATTGAAATGAAGTAACGTGAGAAAGACAAGGTGAAGGGAGAGTTGAGAAAGTATTGTAATGACAAAATAAAGTTGGTTGAGAAAGTTAGCTTAACAAACTAAAGGGATTAGTCAAATAAGGGCAGTTTGTGGAAAGAAAGATGTTTAGATTAGAGCTAAAATTGGGAAATCATGAGGTTCTAAAAAAGGAAACGGACCTTTTCTGACCATGTACTCGAATACTAAAAAGGCTTTTACATCTACAGAGGTTTAGTAACAAACTAGACACAGATTATGATTTTGGGAAGGATGGGAATCTTGCAGGGTCACATTGCAGGACTGCAACTAAAGTCAGTTGAGATTTTCCCATAATGCTGTTGGAGAAGAGAAAATGTATTGAGGTTTTATATACCTAAGCATGGTGGACTAGACCAGAAAACCTTAAAATGATAATTGAGTGAGAAGTGAGACTTTTTCTAGTTTTCGGAAGGGAGTATTTTTGTTAAGGTAAAAGGACTGAGTGAAAACCTGGGGACATGAGTAAAATATGTACAGTCGATTCCGGGTAATAGGACCAGCCGCTTATTCGGACCAAATACTAAAGTACAGAAACAAATCCTATTATATACGTGTAATGTTATTCGCTTA
>JAUZSU010185032.1:0-12357 GCA_034780255.1 Parotocinclus maculicauda
ACTTGTTTTTTACAGTATTATGCTTCGCATGCTGAGTACCTATACATTGTGTTGTAGATCGTTTCGAAAAACTTGGTACTTGTATTTTTCAATGAATAAAGTTCGTAAGCAACAGTAGTTCTTGTTTGTACGTTCACTATACGTCTAAATCTCACAATAAAGGTTTATTATAGGGCATGTTCGTTTAATCGGACCAGCCGGTTAATAGGACCAAAACGATGGCGTCCCGATGTGGTCCCACTAACCGGAATCAACTGTATATGCATTTTTTACTTGTCAAAAACAATTACTATGTAAGAAAAAATTCGTCACAACACCTCCGCTTTCATCCATAAACTATGTGATCACAATTGAGACTGGGGTGTCTGTGTTAGCTGCAAATGGTTATGCAGAAGGAGGGGGTATGTCCTCAGAATCGAAAAAAGTCGGCCATTCTAGTGTTAATTAGCTCCAGTCCAATATTGAACAAGCAAACAGCACACACCAAACACTGATCATTTGGAATAAGGGGAGAATTATTCAAAATCGAATATTTTTGGAATAGGGCAAACCATGTACAAGTAAAAAATGCAATAAAACAGCAAATGCCAAGACATTCATAAGTTGGTTAAACCACTGACCTACTGCTGCCTTCTTTCCCGAGCTCCTCTGGCTCTTCCTTCCAGACATGGTGTTATCCTTCAGCACTGCCTCCACCTCCACCTCCATATGAACTTCCAACTCCTTTACCAGTGTGCTTAGGTAGGTCTGGCTCAGGAAGTCCAGAATGCAATGAGGTTCATATATTCCATTCAGAACGTTTATGTTCTCACTGAGCATGGCACAGAAGCCAGGACTGACAGTCTGGAAGATCTGAGATAACTGTCCAAAACCACGTTCTCCACCTTGACAGCTCAAGTGGGTTTTTTTTAGCAATTCCAGAACTGATTTGGTCTGGAGAGCCCTGTACTTCTCCAGAACCTCTGTTTCAGGGTACAGGAAGCAAAACTGCTGCAAGAGGTGGATTCTTATAGGAACTCCAGCTCCTTCCATGGTCAATTTGTCTAGCAGGTAGCGTCCCAGGAGGTGACGGATGTCATCCCAGGTCTCTTGAACCTCTAAAGTGAGGTCATCGTGTATAGAGCAGAATGGAGCAAAAGAGGCCTGGCTCCGATCAGATAAAGAACTAAAGGAGGGAAAAGCAACCCCAGACTGAGAGGAGATGCTTAAGAGCAGGTGGACAACGGCCTCCTCACGAGCTTCATCTGTGCACAACAAGTATTTCTAAAGGAAATAAAGAAAGTTGTTGCTGATTTAGCAATATATACATAAAAAACACTGAAAATCTGGCAACAAATTTATTCATTTCCTAATGAAATATTCCCCTTATTTTTGTGAGCAGTGTATTATGTTTTCCCATTTAATAATAGAAATGGATAGAATGGATGCTGTTGGCTTCATCCACATGACTTCTGATAAAGTTTGAAAGAAGAAGGGAAACAGAATCAACACCATCATTTGGTCCCAAACGTTAAACTGAAAACTTTTAATTTCAGTACATCCCTAATACCAATTATAGAAATACTTTCTAGGCTTTCTAAACATTAATAACTGCAGCCCATCTGAACAGGGACAGAAGCTACCACTGCCAAGTTATGTTTGGTTCTGACACCTCTCACAATTTGTACAACAATAAATAATAAATTACAAATCACAGTGTTAGAGCTACTGTAGTCTAGTGTAACTATAATATTATGGTCTAAATTTGGCATAGTGGATCAGTGTAAAAAGGTTACTATAGTACTATATTACCAGTGCTTTGAGAAAGTCCAGAAGCTCCTGGTGGTCAGTAGACACTGGTTTCAACACACTGAGGTTACGCTGGCTGAACCAGTGGAGACACTCTGTAGGACTTGGCCCCTTGTTACCTGTCCAGGATTCCCCAATCTTGGCCTGTAGCTCCTGCAGGCTGTTCTCGATACTACACACACACACACACACACACACACAAACTTTCACTGTTGGAACTTTTTTCTGATATAACGGCTTATTATTGTTACTGTAGCTACACCTAAAAACCCTTACACACTAAACATATTTTTTTAAATGCAATTTACTAAGACAGTAAATGCATCCGAGCCTGTGTATAATGATGGGATCTTTCATACCAAACATAATTTTTCGAACTACAAAAATACACTGTTATGTACAGCCTGGTGCTTTCATCTTCACGTTCCTTTGTCCTCAGTTTTTGCCTCTCCTCCTCTTTGTAATTTTATAATAATAATAATAATAATAATAATAATAATAATAATAATATTACTAATCATTAATAATAAATTACATTTGAGTAAAACCTTAAACTTGGTGTGTAATTGGATAGTCCACCTAAATTAAATGATGGTATTCTTTTAAAAAGTTGTATGTTGTATGTCTTCATCACTTGAAGAACGCAGTTTGTTCATCTTAGGTCCATTTTGGGAAATTTTCCCTTTTTATGTGGCTTGTTCACATCGAGTTTGGCCTTAACCTCAGTAACCTAAAGCATATATATTGTCTCTTTTAGGGTATTAAAAGGGTTCAGGGTTTTGAACAAAAACTACACACCAGTAAATTGTTGCCACAAGGTAAAAAAGTCAGATCTTTCTATCTTTGTTGGAACGTGTGGTCCTCACAAAGACATATAAGCTTGACCACCCTCCCTCACACACACATTTTATTGTGCAAAAGTGTCATACGTTCTATTAATGCCAATTTTGTTTGTTTATATTCTGCTTATCTGTTTCCATTCTGCTTATTCTCTATCTAAATTTTAGGGATCAGAATTTCCACCACCCAAATAGTGCCCGATATGTGGTGGTGCTGTGGGGGGTCCTGAACATATAAGAACAGAGTTAATAAAGTATGTTTGAGAGACTAACTGGAGTCTGTAATTCTGTTACTACTAAGTAAAGTGATCACAAAAGCCTAAAAACACAATAAAAAGAATATAAACAGAACAATTTAGAATTCTTAAGACTTTCTCACAGTATTGTACACAGATAATACCTGAAATACGCTGCACGTGCATCATGGATTGGCGCATTGCCAAACATCAGAATTTACTCAAACCGACAGCTCTGATAGAGACGCATCATCCTTGATTAACATGGATATCAATATATTTGCAGTCAGTATGGGCAATTGTGTGTGTGTGTGTGTGTGTGTGAGTGCTGCCATAAAAATGGCACGGGTCTTACATAAGCCCAACACATGAGCTGAGCATAACCACATATCAGCAATGCTGTCTCCTCTGTATATGATAAATCATACATGACAATACCTCCTAATCTCTGGCTATACACCCCCAACACACACTCCATTACAATGCATGGCTTGTCTGTGGGAGAGGAAGGCCTCCCAGCAAAGCCTGACTCAAGGCCTATAAACACTCAGCTGTAAACACTAAGCCATACACAAGGCCAGATGCCTCGAAATGGCAAGACATTAAATACCATTTCAAAGTGGCCCATTTTTATTTCGGAAGAAAACACAGCAAACATAAAGTGCTGTTAATTTTAATGGCGTACACCCACAGTAAACTTGGTGAATGACGGGCATGTGTTGTGTCGCTGGGCTTCTTCCCTGCTTCAGTCCTGCTAGGAGGCAGATCTGCCAACAGGAACCCAGCTAATATGGCTCGTTTTGCTGTAAAAAGGAAATATGTACTGGGACGGTGCATGGTGATGGGGACAGACTGTGCTGGAGTACCAATTCTTCCTGTTCTGGCCTTTAATGGCTGGCCCGAAGCTCGCTGTAAAATCGCTCCAGCTAACAGCCAACATAAACCGCCTGTTTTAGCGGCAAATATGCTGCTGGAACATTTGCACACGCAGCCAAACCTCTCTTGTGGTGTTTTTTTATTGTATGGATCATGACCTGCATGAGGACTTACTGCTGTCTTGTTTGGAATATACATGCCATCATGTATGGCAACTTTTTTTTTTATTAACTGTTTTTTTTTCAAGTATAAATCAACGTCTGCATTATGTTCTGTCAAACAGGACGTTGACTGAAAGGAAGTTGACCAGATATTACCATAGTCACTCATAGTATTTATTCAGTCAATAAGTACTGTCGTTTAAATACTTTGCACATAGTGCTCCCTTTTTAAATACAATGCAATGCTCACAAAAATTAGGAAATATTTCATTATGGGATATGTAAATTTAAAATATTCACCCATTTTTGTGAGCAGTATATAAAATCACAACATGAAAACACTACAAATAGAGTACAGTTATTCCTACGTTTGTATGCTGAAACCTGAAAGGATTGTGTTTGCATTTCCTGTTCCATCATCCAGTCTTTTTACGTTCTCTTTTAAGTTCAAGATCAATGCTCCATCATTTTCCCCTTACTTTGGAAAAGTTTTGGAGGGTATTTTTACAGAACAACTGCCTGCCAGCGATACATAATTGCGTTAGGCTGAAAACACAAGTGGAACGCTCACCTTTTTATTTGATGGAAATTCTCAATCATTTTAGAAAGTATGGTAAGATAAATATATAAGCAATTAGCACAGGAATGCTATTATTATTAAGTAAAATATGGTCATTACAGTTCAGTAACACCTTAGTGTAAGTTCTTCTGAGTCTGTTTCCAGCTGCTACGTCTGAAATTACGTTAAGATTATATTATTAGATTATAAGATTACGGTAAGATTAAGATAACGGTTTGTTCTTGTATTCAAGTAATTACACTGTTCAATTAGACAGTCTTTAATGGAATATTTGTGTACCTCCAGCACATGAACAAAACGTTGCTGCTATAACAGTGTAAATGAAAAAAAAAGTGTTTTGGATTGGTAAAATGGGCAAACTGGTTACCATATGGCTGCTTTGATTTATGAGCCAAGATTCGGTTCAAATAAAAAATGAAAATGGTAAAAATTCCATATAACCATCGCAAATCGATTCACATGACAATCTGCTTTCCTGGTGTGTGTGTGTGTGTTTAAGAGAGAGGGAGGGAGAGAGACAGAGAGAACTACAATGCTCACAAAAATTAGGTGATATTTTATTACAGATCTTTTATTTTAAAATATCCCCAAATGTTTGTGAGCAGTATATTTTTTCAGAGCTTGCTACCAATAAATTGTAGTTGGTTAAAGGCAACAACTAAAGCTAACGGTTACTTTTTATGAAAGAGCATGCATCCCCACACCGCTGCAGGAGTGTATCGTCTGTGATAATATCTTAATTGCTGTTTTAACAATGTGCGAGTTGACATTATCAAGTATATCACCCACTTTGCAAAGAACAGCCCAAACACACCTTCATATATTCACTGTGTCACATAGCCAGGCAGGACGGACTGCTGCACATGCACATGAGTACATGTATTGTGCAAGCACCACAAATCAAGCTAACGTTTACCTAAGAGCTCAGGACTAAAGTTAAAAATGACCGAACCAAATGCACTAGGAGACAAAATACAGACACCACCAGCCTCACAGTCTATATCTTTAGATTTAATTTCTTGACATGGCATATCCTTACTCACAGGAAGGTGGTTTGGCTTTGAATAGACAGATTGTTGTTGGAAACCAGTTGCCGCCAAATACAGCTCAACAACTAACTTATTTTACCACTTGCAATCTAACCGCCATGAAGATTAGTAAAGATTGTCAGCTTTCCATAACAGGTTTAAGCAATCCAATGTAACATCAAAAAAACACACTTAACAAACCGTAGATATTTACATTTACAGCATTTAACAGACGCCCTCATCCTAATACAGTCTTACAATCCAAGCAGTTGTGGATTAAGGGTCTTGCTCAAGGGCCCAACTGTGGTGGCTTGGCACAGGTGGGATTTGAACCCTGGGTCTTCTGGTTCAGAGTACAGTACCTTGACCGCAAGGCTACCACAGTCCCGCAAAAAAAACCACAAAACATGCCTTGCAACAACAAAAGCAAAAGATTCTGTCAGGCAAAAGACAATGTGCCAAATCAGGCATTTGAGACAGATTCAAACACAGTTTTTCTATTTATTTCCATGAAAATACACAATGCAGAGCCTTGCTACAGAACCTCTTGTGGGAAAGAGGGTTAGACTCCCATATGGATTTAAAACTCCTTCGAATTCCATTTAATTGCTAAAGATGATATTTGTTCAAGAACAGTGTACGTTAATTCGAATTAGTTTTTTTTCAGGAAAAATAAAAGATGTTTCACAGTTATTTATTGAAGCTACAATAAGGCATTTTATTTACAATGTATTTACAATTCTGATGCAAGCAATTTATTGTAATGGCAGGGGACCAAAACTTAAAAAAAAATAAATTAGCATCGTTTTTGCACTGTTTAGACCCACAAATAAAAGGGTCAGAAAATCTAATTCAGTTCCGAATTCTGAACTCAAATCGTGAGCAAAGGCTTTCACTAATGGATATGGGAATCATAGTATGTTATTCCACAAGGCCTTATTCTGATCAACATGAAGTTCAGATGTTTTAAAATAGGCTCATGCTAACCTGTAGCCCTTCTCAAACACTGTAAAGATCATGTGCCTTATATGATCATATGAATAAAAAAGCTACTATAAAATTATGAACATCAAATGTACGATGGCAAACCTGTTTTGGCTGGCCAACTTCATTTAATGTAAGAAATGAATGGAGCACTCAGTTGTTTTGCTAAACTATTCCTTTAATCTCAGGTAACTGGTCATTAGCATGACCATAAGCAAACTATTTTTAATCATTAAACAACATTGTGTTCCGTTAAGTGGAAACCAGTTGTTAACTATATGACAGCACTCTTATTTAAACCTTAGTAGACTTAATCACTTAATCTGAGTCATCTATCTAAAACATAAAACCAGACACATGGACTGAGTCGGTTTACTGTTGCCCATAAAGCACGATTTGTGCTCGGTATCACCGGAGGACTTAACTCTAACAGCCGGCTGGAAACGAGTATCCATCTGTGCCACCAGCCAGTGCTATAAAACATCCCATCTACCACACACATATACACACATACACACCCCTGCTATTACGGTCTATTAGAGGGACACATATGCCTAGGAAATTTCATCACAATTGGTATGGAGGTTGCAGACACTCAATGCCCCATTAGAGACTGGTTTTACTGGGCACTCAGAAGCCTTGTCATCACTCTGAGGGCAAAAGTTCTACCTGGGGCAGTCCATTAGATGTGGTCAATGGAGTTTGAGAAAGGTTATAGATGATGAAAGTCTTGATGGTTATAGAGTTAAACGTTCGTTTAACTCAAGTATGATTTTTTTTCACGATTTAATCCCCCTTTATTCAGTCAGGGGCACAGACTGGTCTGGTGGTACCTGTCCTAGAAATCAATGGATGCAGGCAAGCATGTACCCTGAATGAACCATTTAGCATTCATAGTCAGCATGAACCAGTACATTCTTGTGGTCTTATATATCATACTTTTTTAATAAATATTTAATATAGCAGGGCATTGTTACTCCATTCTCTGTCTGTCTGTCTGTCTGTCTCTCTCCCTTTTGCAAAAGAAGAAACTTTTATGTGACAGCACTAAGTGGCATATGGTGGCCCAGTCATGGCTTGGGCTTGTGTCTAATTAGGGGTGTGCGATATGTCTACAGTGATATTTAATTGTTTTTTAATGATCTACAAACTAAAAAGCAACACGTCAAGTTTTCCTTGCATTTAAATTTCCTTCAATGTTAATTACATTTATGTCATTTGTAAACAACACACAATATCTTATTAAGAAGAGTAAGCTAGTACAATGTTATACCTTTACAATTCTTTACATTTTTTGAAGGGCGATTTGAAAATAAATATTAAATTATGAAATATTTAAAGACCTTTACACGAGACACGATACTTATGACGACATCAGTAGTGACAGTTTTTCAAGCTATTATTCAAATATTATCCCGTAATTATTAAAGTGATTTTTTAAATTATTAAAAATTTTACCATGCCATTGGTAGTGTTCTTTAAACACTAACGATATTCTTGATTTACTAAAAAAAATATTGATAAAACGTAATTATATTGCCCACCAAATGATTATCTAATTATTGTCATTATTAACACAATCACAGAAAATATCAAGAAAAAAAAATACTTAATATCACACTGAGGTAACTTTGGTTCTTTATAGACTTGTTTTCCAAATAATAGAAAAAAGGAAAATAACAAGGATTTTTGGAAGTGCTTGCAATTACTTCTACAAACTCTTTTGCAGGCTGCTCTTCACTATTGAATGCCTGTATTCGGATTTCCAGTTTGATTAAATGCGTGCGTGGCTGAGATCGGGAAGATTGTCCCAACCAACCGGTCCATTTTGCCCCAGTGTGTGACCCTTCATACAGAGGAAAGCTAACAACGTGCAGATCAATCAAGTCTATAGGATTAACGGCAGCTCTTTTTAGCTGGCGAGAACGAGCTTGAGGGGCTGAGAAAACGAGGAAACAAGTAAGTCAGACAATTCCTTTACAACACACATAAAAAATGCTTGATGGATCTGGTCTATGAAACAGGATGCCAACAAAAGAAGAGGGAGTAGTGGAGAGGTGCAGAGCTAAACAAAACGAGATGAGGAACGGAAAAGTTCTCTTAAGCCTCTGTCCACGTGTCAATCACACCGCCTGAAATGGCAACGGTTTTTCTGCTGCAAGCGGAGCAGATACGACTGCCGAGAGAGAGAATGCGAGAGGGAAGCAATAGGAGTCTTTTATTAAGGATGATGTGTTTCACAGCTCCCTGCCTTACAGAAACCCAATCCGCTGATTACTCAGCGCTTTGACATTATCTTAAGTTCCTTGTCAAAATTAATTTAGTGTGGGTGGGCCGCGGGTCTGTCACGCTCCAGGAGGCACGGCGAAGCGAGGGAGGAGGAAAGGAAGAGATCCTTTTCAAATAAGGGCCAGCTTCAGTGAGCACCTAGCCATGTGGCCAAGAAACAAATAGTCTATCTGAGCACTATCAAAGAGGCTTTCTTTCTCTGCAGAAAGCTGAAAGCTGATCCCATCCACTCCTGATCTGGCATAACTTGCATCCTGCAGCCCCGTGGCTTATTTATCAGGACACACACCATGTCCACACATACACACATATGAGACGATTTTGCTCCTGACGCTATCTACTGGAAGTTGCAGCCTGTGCCTGTGTAATATGGCACTCGGTTTGCTTGGCTGACACTTCATTATGGCCCCCCTCATTGCCGGTGACCTCGCTACGCGTCCGAGTTGATGAAGCCTAATGGATAACAGCGTTTCAATTTGGGCAAGCCATGGCTGTTCGTCAGCCTATCTTAATCTCCTTCAATTATGGCCCAAATTTCAGACATCCTGCAGCTAAGAGCAAGCACACTGACCCATAAACAGGTTGAAGCGTTGTGTAAGTGGAGAGCATGGGCAAGACGAGCAGGTAGTGTCGGTTCCTCAGAGCTGCACCCCCACGGTTCTCTGGATACTCTCAATGTATAATCAGGGATGTTCTCCCTGTATGGGTTTTTTCCACACTGTACATTTACAGCATTTACCAGTACTTTCTATTCCATTTATAAAATCTATAGGGTCCAAATGTACCATTGTTAATACACACCGCCCACACTGAATTAATGTAATAGTATAAAACCTGAGCTCTTCGTGCTTCATAGACATCTAAAACAAAACCTCCAACCCAATGTTGGTTGGTAAGTAATAAACTGATTAAAGAGGAGCTTACTTTATAGACACCCTAACCGATTGCACCACCATGCTGCCCTGTAGCAGGTGTAGTGCACAGCTCAGGCCCACCACGACTCAGGTCCATTTTTGTCAGGATTGACACAGATGAAGCAAAGGCAGACTGACGAGCAAATGATTTGTATCACCTCAAGTAGTCTCCCTGTCCTTTCTCTTTTGAACAATTCCCCTTTATCTTGGCCTCGTAATGGTTCATGGTCTTCCTTCTCACTTCTAAGAACACAAAATAACCCTTTTAATGCTGAGAGAGGAAGAGAACCCGGCCTGGCCTGCAGTAATACTCCTTGAATTACCCAGCCAAGGGTTTCCATTTCAAGATCTTCAATTATTGTACAGCCATTTGGAGCATACTGGATGGACAGGGATGCTGCAGTGGAGGTAATGGGACAGAGAGCAAGGAGAGGGTTTTGTTCATCCACAACGCTCTGTGGTGAGTCTCAGAGTCTGTCTGCATTTTCCAATCCACATAGAGAACAAAAGCAAGGTGCTGATAGAGTTTTAGAGCTTTTCTGGATTGGAAAAAAAGCATTTGTGTGTCCTGTCTGGCTACGAGAGCTATGTCCTCCAAAAGTTATCCCAGCCTATGAGATTCATAAAGCACATGAGATGCATGAAAAGCCAGGGAATAAAAACACTCTTTATTTAGGAATCCCTCTTCAATATGTCCTTCACTCAAAACAAAAGCGTATATCTGTTAAAAGAGCTCTTCTTCTAAGCAGCGAAGAAAAGGGAGAGAGGTCCCGATTCAGGCCCATATTCAAAGCACGTGTTTGGGTTTATTGGGATTTCGGATAAAGTGCCACGCTTTCCACCAAACCTCAATTAATCATCTCGTCTCAGTGTTAATAGGTATTCTTCAGATGAAAGCAGACGTAGCTACAACAGGTTACATCATGTGTAGAAGGGAGTCTGAAGCACAAATAGGTTCTTTCAAACAACCCCTTGAAAATACACTGCAAGATTCATGTTGCTCTATGTTAGCCCTTGGGCTGTGCATTGAGCAAACAGATGTAAAACAGTTATAAAAGACACCGAAACAAAGCTGGGATTCGGTGCAGGCTGAGCTAAAAGGTGCTGCAGTTCAAATCAATATTCGGCTGAAGAGGGTCAGAGTAAAAGAGTTGCTCAAGGACAGGAAGTTTGTTTATGTGTATAAACTCGAGAACAAGGCCACATAAAGACCTCAAGGTGAATAGAAGTGAGCCTGGTCCGCAGCATTCTGATTTTAAACGGAAGGTTTTCACTTTTAAGAAACGCAACGTATAAAGCCAGCACACGTCCGGTCTGACCACTGACCTGCACGAGTTATGCCTCAGCTTCTCCTCTGTTTCCCGAATAAGGAGCTGGATGTCGGCCTCGCCCGGTCCAGCCATTATCTCCACAAAGGCATGGTCATGAGGAGAGTCACCCTGCCGTTCCATCGCTCAGCCTGTCCAGGAAAAGAGGAATATTTCATCTCAAACACATAAAAGCAGCCTCTTTCAAAGCTAAAACCTTCACAAAGCATACATATACTCTAGGGGGCACGTCCAGTGTAGGATAAAGGGAATGCATTAATGCCTGTAAGATTAAAAAGTGTCTCTGGACTGAGAATGCATCCAGGTGTAATGCCATACACACACCAAGTCAACATGACGTTGTGAGCTAGGAGACAAATCACAGAAACTGGTCCTATTCAATTCTTAGCTCATTTCTAGGTCTTTTTAGGCCATTCTAGGATTCGTAGGTCATCCACAAGAAAGAGTACAGGGAGGCATAATCGCACGTGGCCAAAAGTATTGGGACACAAACCCACATATGGACAAAATGATGGAACACAAACCTACATGTGGCCAAAAGTATTGAGACATAAACCCACATTCAATCTGCTTGCCATATTTTAAGCATAGTTATTAAGGTTATGTAGATCCAGTTTTATACTGCACACAACTGCCTTTTCTGTTTGTCTCATAATAAAAAGAATGAGAAATAATTCTATATCCTTATTAAACCATTGCTAAGGCGATGGAATATCTCATATAAAATGGCCTTAGACTTTTGCACAGCACTGTATAATACAGAGTGCAGACACCACTGTGAAGTAAACACCTATTGTCTTGTCTGAACGACATCCATTCCATCAAAGCCTCGTTGCTGATTAGACACGTCCTCTCACGCGATGCAATGATTTGATTTTCCCTCCAACAAGACCCTTATCAGGAGGTGTAAATCAGCCTCACCTGGTCCGAATGGCTGGTTATCATGTACTATCAGACAAGACTCAGGTTGAGAGACTGTTCTCAATCTCTCAGCCAGGAATGAATGCTGTTCAATTTCCAGCTGGGCTCACAAGTAATAAACGCACATATAGAAGACAGTGGAATGGACTGACAGCTCTGTACTTTAAATAAACAATCTATTACTACACGGCGCTCCATGTTCGACACTCAGGCAGAGCAGGAGTTTGGTGGATGAAAGAGCAATAGAGGGGGAGAGGCAGTATCGACGGCGTCGTCACCGAGTATAATGGAGAGTGTCAGTGTCAATTTGGCTTTGCTGCTACTGCCTCGCCTTCATCCGCTCTGATTTTAATAATCCCTGTCAAAGTCCAAACTGATGCTCTTTTCTTAACATGCAGACAGAAATCTCAACA
>JAUZSU010185053.1:0-12357 GCA_034780255.1 Parotocinclus maculicauda
TAAGCAAGGCCCTTAACCCACAATTGCTTAAATTGTAAGATTGTATAAGTTCGTAAGTCGCTCTGAATAAGGGCATCTGCTAAATGCCGTAAATGTAAATAGTTCAAGTACCAGGTGTAAGGTTTTTATCTGCTTGACTATTTTAACTGTCCAACAGCACTACCTGACCTCACAGTCATGTTCCAAATAGAAGTGAGAACTCCTGTAGCAGCAAACCCTTTACTGATATCCATGTTGGATGTCCACTAGCTATAATTAATTACATTACGTCTATCCTTTACAAGCATTACACACAGTGACAGAACATAGTGTTAAGAGCACCAGTGTCGCTGGAACGCCTGCGCCAAACATGCCGTTATTTCTCCTGTACTAAAATGGTCCTCCAACATAACAGGATCTGATCAGGGTTCATCCTCCAGTGATGAATGGGGTACAGAGCGTTTGTCAAATTGTACGAGACAGATAGTGTACAGTGTGTAGTGGAGAATCTACACAATGTATTCATACAGTAGACACTAAGGTGTGGCAGAACTCAGCAGGACATAATGACATTTCATTTCACAAGCACTCATTCTACAGGTCAAACTCCACTCAGAGATAAAAAAAAAATCTAACTCACGACAAGGATTATTATGGTTTACCTTTACTTACTGTGACTCCTGTAGCACGTTACTTAAGGGTTAAACTATAAACAAGTTCAAACCTTTGCTCCCAAGCCCAGACTGAACAGGATTTCATAATATCATCATGTTCTCTAGGTTGTAACTGTCACTTTAAATTGGTTCAAAAAACATTAAAAAGAACATGCATCATTTTTACATGAAAGAATATAAATATATATATATATATATATACACATACACACACATATATATATATATATTTGCCTTTCTGCTCCCTGTTTGGGAACCACTGCACTAAAAATGTCTGCACAATGTCACAGAAACTTTAGATCCCTATTTTAAAACCTGAAACTGAAGGGGTGTTATATATCTTTTTAATTTATAGCTAAACGAGATATAACTGAAAGGAGATGGACACTTGCTTTAAATAGCTGATGTGTATTTATTACATCATCTTTACTACACAATCGCTTCTGTATTAAGGTTATAAAGAAGCACTGCTTTATAGTTTTTTGGTGCCATGCTGCTACACTCCACGGTTTTATCTAGTTTCAACTTTGGCTGCTGCAACTGGTTACAAATTCCAATAAATAGAGGAGTACAGGTAAGCACCGTTTAACAACCCCATTACTCTGTTAAACTGCTCGTGGATTGAAATGCTGACTGCATATTACCATAGTTTACCATAGTATAAGCTACTAAAATATAAATATAAATTAAAGGTATTTTCACAAGAAAACTATATCAGCGATACACTGACTACACTGATGAAACGCTACCATTTAGACAACGTCAGAAGCCTAAACATGTCACTCTGTCCAGGGAATACACAAGTCTGGTTCTTCAGTAACAATCACACATTAAAGATCATATGCACTGTAGAACCAAAATATAAACGTGCACAAAAGGAATACACACATAAATAACCAAAGCTCTCTGGCTGCACACTACCAAGAGAGAATGAGTCCACCAGGAGAAACCGATTTTCCAGAACAGGCAAAACAGAATCACCTTTTAAACACAAAGTTTAAGAAGGTAAATAGTGTGGTGGTACTAGTAGGAAGTGACAGCGGTCAAATGACCAGTGCTGGGCACTTGTAGGTTTATTTAAGCAGCACAGAGGTTGTAGTTGAGAAAGTTGAGAACAGGCTTTTATTTGTGTCTTAAAAGTGCACATGCTAAACCCTTTTTAAATTTGACTAACTGTTAAAAAACCCAGATTTTTTTATACTCTATTATACAGTAAAGTGATATAATTGTTAAGACTTTGGTTGGTAAATCGATGCCTATTAAATGGAAATGATCTACACAAGAACTGAACGTGTATTGGCTGACGGACTGCACTTTGGAAATGAAAATCAAGCCCCAAGCTGTTGGGTTGCACATTACCCGAGCTTCCAAAAGGCATCACACAAATGAGTTGTGTTACAAAGTGAGAGGTGGACGAAGAGAAAAATGATTATGTAAATACCCCAGGCAACTCGGATCCGTTCTCCAAATTCCCAGGAATTCTAACTGTTCACAGAGGAGGTCTGTTCACAGAGCGGCTTTACTACATGCACACAGGTCAGAAAGGAAATGGAAAATACCTCAGAGAAAAAGAGGCAATCATTCCTGTTGTCTGTCTTCTACACTCTCTCACAGTCTAAGGCAGTCGTCTTGGCGTGTTAACACAGCCAGCTGCCCTTTGCTTCTGCGAGAGGGACACACTCCTGTCCCACCAGAAAGTTACAGATCCACAGA
Organism: Parotocinclus maculicauda; assembly: GCA_034780255.1. Lineage (NCBI taxonomy): Eukaryota > Metazoa > Chordata > Actinopteri > Siluriformes > Loricariidae > Parotocinclus > Parotocinclus maculicauda. The sequence goes on from JAUZSU010185053.1 coordinate 2,367, forward strand.
GAGTTAACACAGCTACATCTGCACGAGCACCTGCTACAACTTAGAGCTAATCGCCCTAAACCGTGTTCCAACTAAAACACAGCGCACATGATTGAACGCTCAAAGTGCAACGTGCAAACGGGCCCTGCTGATTAGCCAAATGAAGCTCTGTTCCTCGTTACGTTCATCTGGCAAAGAAATGCTACGTCCCATCATTTAGTCCACATCTTCACTACTTAACTAGTTTATCAAATAATCGAATCTGCTCATTGTTCTACTTACCTCAAACGCACCGAAGCACAATAGAGCCAACAAGTAATACAACAATGTCACGCAATAATGCTCTTATGAATACACACAAACACTATAGACATGCTCAAATAAACCGTTTAAACATGATTAGGGTACCAAGATCTAGAATTACTCCATTTAGCTGCAATTTACTGATGGGACCGAAATGCCCCAGACACTCACCTAAATATGGCCCGGACACTCGTCTCTGTCTAAAGACGCACCCCTGGCACTAGGCCCGAACTCACACCTGAATACGGCCCGGACACTTGTCTCTGTCTAAAGACGAACCCCTGTCACTAGGCCCGAACTCTCACCTGAAAACGTCCCGGACACTCTTCTCTTTCTAAAAACGCACCCCGGGCACTCGAATGTAAACAACACAGGGACTCGCCTGTAAACACCCCCGAGCACTCGACCTTGTCTGTAAACGACCCCTAGACACTTGCCTCTGTCTGAAAATGCCCCACGGGCGCTCGCCTGTAAACAGTCCAGGCAATCGCCTGTAAACGACCCGGACACTCGCCTGTTAGCGACCCGGACACTCGCCTGTTAGCGACCCGGACACTCGCCTGTAAGCGACCCGGACACTCGCCTGTAAGCGACCCTGTAAGGGTACAAAATTGCATATAACAAGTGTATTGTAATATACGAATTAACATAATCTAATGGCTAACAGAAGGAGTTTAGGTAAGAGCTACCCATTACTTCTAAACTACCAATCTCATAAGCAGTTCTCACTGAGCTCTAATCCAGATTCAGAACTCAGCATTATTTGGCAGACAGACGGTAGACGACGTGAGCCCTTCACCTGCTGAGGCACTGAGGAAAAGGCTTTTTTTAAACACCCCGGGGAAGCTTACAAGAATGTAGGATTTTATTTGCCAGAGAGGGACTGTAACTCATACTGTTGGAGAACAAAGGTGGAATCTTTATCATTCGGCTTTAACTGAGCTTAGAAAATCAGCTCTATGAGAATCAAAGCAGGGCACAGTTTGTTTACTTAGTACAGGCAACTGACGAGAGCTTGGGGCAAATTTAAAAAGCAAGCCTGCTGCACCGGCGGGTATAATTATGATTAGAAGCAAACAATGAGAGTGAGATTTGCACAAAAGTCATGTTAGGTGTAGACTAAAGTGCAGCACAAACAAAGACTTATTCAAAAAACACAACGTACAAAGATTACGAGCTTAACGCTGAGTGGCGTTAAAAAGAACAGGTGGAACATCAAACAGCAGTTACAACAAAGACGACGTTAAAAAGTGAGAGAGAAAAAGAGAAAGGTTTCTAGGTATATGAGTGGAAAAATACTGTCCGGGGCTAACTACTGGATTAGGAAGAAGTAGTAATAGCGCCTCCGGTGGAGAGAGTCGCCGGTGAGTGCGGAGGTTAGTCAGAATCATTTAAACAGACGGGCGGTTTGGTCTACCTGAGCTCAGCCTGTATGGGTTTAAAGGGACCGGAGACCATGCAGTGTCCTGCTTTACGTTCTCCATCTCCAAATCTGCGTGCAGGACAGAGAGAATCCATGGAGCCGGTTAGGGATGACGAGAACAGCAGCTGCCCTTGCCCTCTATTCCCATTTTGCAAGGAGAGAAAAACATTTCCTACTACATTCCCTGTCCATTAGGCAATGTTTTACAGAAGACCACAAGCCGATCATAAACGAGCTAGTGCAAGTGAAGTTCTCCTAATGCTGCTGGATAAAACTTCTGTCTTGTTTCTACACTCCATACACAGCCCATTTGATTACAGAAGCGATTCCATGACATCACCTTCACTCTGTTCTCTAATGGTCAGGACCCCCACAGATCAGTTTGGGTGTTGGATCCTTCAGAACTGTACTGACACTGATGTGGTCGTGGTGTTTTTGCGTTGTGCCGGTATGAGAAGATCAGAAACAACAATGCTGCTGGAGGTTTTAAACACTCAGGTCATTGCTGGACTGATAATAGTCCACTAACCAAAAATATCCAGCCACCAGCATCCTGTAGGCAGTGTCCTGTGAGCACTGATGGTAAATTAAAGCATGGCTGACACAAACTGCAACAACAGATGAGCTCCTGTGTCTGACTTGACATCTATAAGGTGGAGCAATAAGGAAGATGTGTCTAATGGAGAGCATTTACATTTTACATTTATGGCATTTAGCAGACGTCCATATCCAGAGTAACTTACAATTATTACTTATAATCCAAGCAATTAAGGGTTAAGGGCCTTGCTCAGGGACCCAACTGTGGCAGAGGTGGGATTTGAACCTTGGACATTTACAGTCCAGTACCGTAACCACTAGGCTACCCCAGTCAATGAGTGAACACTGTGTTTAAAAACTCGTACCAGCACAACAAACCCTAAAACACCTAACAGTGTGATTACACTGCTGAGAATCATCTCTGCTGGTCCAGTGGAGGTCCTGACATTAAGAGAACAGAGTACTGAGGTCGAACAAAGTACAAGGTGAGTCAGAAGTCACAGGACACACTTTTCGTAAAAGGACACCAAAACCATCGCTGAGGTTTCTTAGTCGGTGCCAGTTCTTCCCGTTTCCCAGTTTCTCTCAATTTGGCTATGAGGGATGTAACAGTGCTGTGTGAATCCTATTGGGTATCGGTTTCTATGATACGGCAGCTGCGTTCCCCAGACATTAAAAAGACATATCTGATAAATAACAAAAGTTTTGACATTTGTAATGTCGATAACTTTCGAACCACAAGAGATATTGCAAATCCGATTGCGGCAATCGATTTCCGATACACTTCTGCCCATCTTTGACATCCTAAAAGACCACAGGGAAAACTTGCCCTTGATCTAACATGGTGGTTTGCCATGTTCCAGGCATAGCCTAAAAGACAGACCCCTTCACCCATTACTTGCTGGGATATTTCGATATGAATTCAGATTTTTCCCATTTGTTTCTGAAATTACAGGGTGTCCTTTGACTTTTGACTTACCCTGGATGTAGAGATACATGGACTGTGGAGCTGATCATATGGACAGTGAGTATAGAAACAAAAAAAGGTGTTTATAATTATACAGTGCTGTCCAAAAGTCTTAGGCCACCATTAGATATACATTGTTTGATCAATGGTCTAATGACCATATAAAACATCTAAGTCTCTTTATTAGAATACAAGCAGAAAATACAGCAAAGTTATAAACTGTGCAACACCTGGAACAAACAGCTTCTATAGAATACAGTGGGAGTATTCAGTGTACACTTTATCAGGTTGCCAAAATGACTATTCTATGATATAAAAAGCTTGCTCAGGATTGTTCTTTTTGAATGAGTAGCAGCCAATAAAACAGTAAATAAAAAAAGAAATAAAGTAAAAAATAAAGTAAAAGAGTTAAGACGGTCACAAAGATCAGGAAAGAGAATTAGGTAGTGATGAATCGCAGTTTACAGTATGTAATATATGGTCAGTATATCAAACTAAAACAACAGCTCTAAATGGTGTCCTAAGACTTTTGCACAGTACTGTATATGCTTAAACAATATTAACAGACTACTTCTTCCTGACTCTTGTGTGTTTGTGATTTATCGGTAAGGTTTCGGGGTAAATACCAGGACGTACAGGGTGGGAACAGAATCCAGGAGGCCGGCCGCAGACCCGAGCAGGGGGACGCTGAGGGGAGGGTGGAGGTAGGCACAGTGAAACATCATTACACATGCACGGGAGGGTGCAACACACATTCATGCAAGCAGAAATAAAAACAAGGTCAATAACGTCACCCAGAGCAACAACTGGGACGTCATGCGAGCAGCAGAAGGAAAAGCTAGAGCACAGGATAATGTGTAAATGTGCACTGCATTGTTTAACAGGACCAGGCTGCACTGCGTTCCCCTTCCCAATTAAACAGTTTTGAACACGCATCCTGAAACGCAGCACCCGCGCTTCTCCCAGGACGCTCTCGAGTGTTGATTGCATTGTTCCCTGAAGAGTACGTAGGCTTTATAATCTCTCTACCCAAAGCCAGCGGAGGAAATTGTGTGGTGAGTCAGGATGAGTCACACCTTTTTGGAGATGAAGCACAAAACGGCCTGAGCCGAACTGAAAGGTCTGTGATGTCAGAAGGCCCTCCGGAGGTACTGGCAAAGCGATCAGTCCAAAACATGAAGTAAGGCTGACGGAGCGGACATGATCCGGAACGGCAACTGGTACACAACTCATTACTCACATCCTGGGAATTGTCTGAAACTCTCCATTTCACACTTTCATTAATCATGAAGTTGATTTTCCCAGCGGTTGTTTCCTTTAAGCTACCCATGGGGTTCAAATCTGCGTATTGACTTGATGACGTGTGGACACCCCTGTGCATTAAATCAGAGGGGTAAAACTGCCAGAAAATGGGACATGGACCAAATCTGGGCCAATTTCCGAATGCTTGTTTGTTCTGTTTTCATCCATTCGAACCCTCTTCATGACTCCTTTCCACGACAAAACTTTGAAAATACTCTCAGGACAAAAAATCTGTCAATGCGTCTTTAAGGTGGTAGTAACTTCAGGCTCCTGCAGATGGCGTCACATGAGGATGAGGAAATAAATATGCGGGGAGTCTTGGGTCGAGAAGAGGTGGTACATTGCAGTGACTGTCTGGTTCGATGTGTGTATAATTTTTAGGACCAGCTGGGATACAGAGTCTAACGCGTGTGCAGGATCTGCAGGCCCAGATGCCACTTCTGTAGGCAAATGTGCTGCAGGATGCCACAGAGATACCACATCTGTACGCATCCATGCCCAACTGTATCTCTTCTTGTATCCAGACTAGAGGCAACCTAACAGGTTAACGAGAGCCTCCTATCACTTGTAGATTTCCCCAACAATAATACACTTTTACTCCAGTTCCCTAAGAACTTAAATACATCATCAGCACTTTCTCACTCACTCCTTTTGTAAATGAGTGAATATAAAAAATGATGGCACTTGTATTTTTATTTGTTGTTTGCATCTTTGTCCGTGTATATATAGCATTAAAGCACTGCAACTCTCAATGCGTACAATACAACGCGGATTTTCTGGGGATCTGGAACAGATTAAATTGCATCATTGTCTCGTAATTCGAGTACCGACATTCCACCCCACCAGGAACTTTTTGAGCACGATCCAGGACCTGTAACTCCTCCAGTATAAAACACCAACAGGAAATCCTTAGTGGCTGAACTACCAGCATGCCCAGCTCATCCTCATCCTCCTCCTCGTTGACATTTGAAACGAGCTAAATTGTGTTCATGATATCAGATGTGTCTAGGTGAACAACACAAGCTCAATGGAAGGGGTGTGGTCTGTGCTGAGCACCAGTGACTGCTGTAAGAATAAAACCTGTTCTGCATAATTAAATCATCTCCAGTGGGAATTATAATTAAGTGCTAATCGCTCTCTGTTTATCACGTCTTCTCAGGTAGAAACAAAACTGAAAAAGTCAAACCACAAGTTCAGACTAAGAACAAATGAGCACATGTGCAACAGATTTCCTGTAAGCTTAAAAGCTTTCGCATCGTTATCACGTCATTTTTCAGAAGTTAGGTAAACAGTGTCAGAGAAGATGAAAATTGTTCTCCCAGTTTCTCTGCGAGTTGAACAAATCTGCACTGTGATTGATCCAGCATTCAACCTCAGCACCTGTTTGTGCTCGTTCCCATGGCGATCAGCCCATGTGAGCTTACATAACATAGCACATATTGTATAGAGGAATCAGATCAAATCCCACAGTGATATTGGGTCGTTCTGATTTTCTAACCGACTGATATTTGATGACTGATCTGGGTGTGTGTTTGCTTATGTGTATCAGTACCTGGTTTGGGCACAGAATTGGTGACAGACTGAGGGATTTTGTCGTTAATCAGCTCCACGCACTCGCTGGGAAAAAAGCCAACCTGGAGAGAGAATGATGAAACGGTGATCATGAGGGAAAGAGACACGACACATTCTGCACCTCTACACACTGCAATCACTCTGAAACATCTGCATTCATTAGGCACATAATACTTCTTGTGAATGAACGCTAATTGTCTTCAGTGCAGCTACATTATGAAAGAGTGTTTTTACTTGTACTTAATAATCCGACCATCATTTCTGTTCATTCAAGTGGTCATGTAAACAGATGACTGATTTTGTAGATCAGATTAAGATCTAGGAGTCAAGAAGCCTGCTTAGGAGAGCTGGATTTTGACTCAGTAATCAGATTTCTCAGTGCATATATACCCTTACTCTGATTTCAAACAGGTTTACCAGTCTGCACATGCACACTATTAGGTTCAATTCTAAGAGACTTCGCTTCTTCTGGCCTTGTTTCCACAGACCTGGTTGCTTGTTTCTCTTGCAGGATTTGGCAACCCTGGAATCAAACGCAGCACCCACAAAAAGGATACCAAACACTTGTGGGAAAACTCAGAAACAGCGTATGCTTAAGGAAATTATTTAAGGCCAGACTTTTTTTTTTTTCTTATGGATCTTCCGACGATCATAACTGAAGAATACAACAAAAAAAAGTTGGGGTTTTTTTGGCATTTCGCGGATCTGCCGCAGTACTAATGGTTAAAATTCTGCTTTTTCCGCCCTCCGGTGGAGAGCCAACAGTATTATTCTGTACATAAATTTTTTTCCAGATTCACTTTAATTTAATTGAAGATTAAATGAATGTTATTTTAAAATAACAATTCATTTTTATTTTTACTTCCTTGTATTGATTCCACATAGTCCAAATTGAAAAGTGCTGAAAAATAAAGATTTATGTTTTTTCCTCCCTCCCTTCTTAAGTAGGCATATATTATATATATATATTATATATATAATCTGTTATGCTATTCTACTCAATATTTACTTTGTACTAATAATACTACAACCTTAATTCTTACAATTAACATCTAATTAACATGATTAACATGAGTCTTGGTCCTCCCAATGTTTCGTCCTTACAGCGTTCAGAGTGTATTTCCTTTCCACTGTCACCCTAGACTTGTTATAAAGCTGCTTTAAAACAATGCTCCATTGTAAAAATCCCTATATAAATAAATCTAACTTGACTAATGCGTGTATTACAATTACCCGCGCAATTTAAATGAACCGTCAGGATGCATCATGAGCTTAGTTCACAGAACATGTCACCTATTTTTTAACTATGACCCTGTAATGATAATCATAGATGTACATAGACATACATAAATTCATATGCATTGCACAGAAATCCCCTCCAAATAAAACCAGTCGCATGTTTTACACAGTGTGTACAAAAGAAAGGGGAGTGAATTATTCATCCTCTAATTAACAACACGCTGAATTCTGCATGACCTCAATGGCTTTGCTTCATCCTGGACATAAAGGGCATGTGAGGATTCAAAGTTCATCCAGCCAACTGTCTGATAAATCCAAATCCTCACTCTGACAGCATTTGCGTGCTACAAGGGATTAAACAAATGTCTCCAGTGGATTCTGAATCCAGTCTATTAGACAGAGTCCTGTGTCGAACCCTAGCCCTGACCTCCTCCGGGGACGTATTCGCACTATCCTTAACCCTGTTTTATAGCAATGCGTTTAAACTTTTGTTGTGACGACTGGTGTCGCTTCAGGCTCATCTCCTGTCAGGACAGATGTTCACTACCTGACCTCAAGCTGCCAGAGTCAGCCTGCCAACCCCGTCCCCCACCCCCACCCCCTGGTCATTCACACAGCACAAGCTACTCTGCTGGCTCGCACGCTGCAACACTAGAGCTGACCTACATAGTTTGAAAAGTCACAAATAGAACTAGAAACTCTACTTGAGCCCACAAGTGCAGCAGTTTGACACAACATAAGGCACTAACTGTCACCTGGAAACTAATAACGTTCTGTATTAAACACACAAAAGCTCAAGTGTACAACATACATCTCTACAACCAATCCACAAAAGAACAATAACGTACAGCCAGATTGGCTGCATTCTTGCCCCGGGTCCTTTTATTTTGGAATATACAGCTGGTCCCTGCGGTAAGTGGCACTTTGGAGATTTTTATTGATTTATATCTAGTTCAGTGGTGCTGTGTTTCAGTTATTTATTACCTCAATCATACAGCAATACAGCGTGTTGCAGGTTATTCATCATACAGGAATATGTATTAAATATGAATGCACTTTAAAAGCATAATTTTGGTTTATTGCACATTGCTAACGAGTATAACGAGTATGGGATTTTTTATATGTTATATAAATGTGTACATTTATAACTGCCTAATACTGATTGAGCGGTGCCTACATTAATAAAAACCAACATCCATGGTTTAACAGCCACATTATTTTCAGCGACTGGACATGTGTAGAGCAAATTTTGACCAGTAGCGTTCTACTCTGTCCACATGACCTTTAAAAAACGCAGAGGGACAGCAATATTCTTAGTCAGAAGTGGCTTTCTGAACATCATTTCTGTGCAGCCAATGTGTGAGAGAGGTCTTTAGTTGCTTAGAAGTTACTTTGAGACCTTGCAGATGCCTTGCTCTTGGGGTGATCCGTGTGGTCGACCAGTACTGACCAGGGCAACAATCGTCGTGTTTTTTTTGGTGCAAATGTGTCCACATTTTTCACAGATGGTTTTGTAACATGCTCCAGTCTGATGAGCATCATCAGAAGTTCTCAGAACTCTTTACTTATTCCACAGACATGTTGTGGAGATCAGATGTTGACAGGTCTTTGTTCTTTAACTACAACATGGAGTCCAATCACACCTGATTAGCATTTGTCATTCCATTTATGAAAACACGGTTTCAATTTTAGAGGTGCGAATGTGTTTGCCACTCGCATGTGATGCTGGATATGTAATACTTTCCTCAATAAACACTTTAAAAAAAATTGTCTTTACATGCAACATTGCTGAACAGTGCATACTAATTAAAGTAATACAGAATAAACAGCACTTTACAGAAACTGTGTGTGACTGTAACACACCTGAAATCCGTGCTTTCCTCTCCACCATGAAGTGTCCTCTTTAGGTGGCATGTCTATGACCGATACAATGTCCCCAACCTGAGGGAGAGGGACGAGAGAGGGACGAGTTACAAGTCTCGGTATAGTTATTTTAAAAAATACGGTATTAACCATTTACCGTCCGACCATTAGGTCTTAAGAATTATAATTAAAATTTGTCTTATATACACACCATATTCAAATTTAAAAGGCTGTTTCAATTAAGATCTGTTTGAAGTCTGAATCTAATTTCCCCATAAGCAGTAATGTACTTAGGATTACCTCCCGACCTTGAAAGGTTCTTTTTTTACCGCTACATTCGCATGTAATTAATGATTAAAAGCATGAAGAAAGCAAAGGAACATAATACAATGCACAAAATCAATACAGACATTTAATTAGTGAAAAATAAATTGCACTTTATTGCCATTGAGGCACGTCTCGTCATTGGGTAATTTCAGACCCTTAGTGTCACCTTTGCTGTCCCATAGATTTATAAAACATACATTACATACACTAGAATAATAATAATATACTGCTCACAAAAATTAAATATCCTATTTGTGTGAGCAGTATATAATAATAAAATCCTACAATAGCACCCTATTCTTCTTCTTATTTGAGGTTTTATGGCTTTTGGTATGGTGTATTGGTGCATCACCAACACAGACTGGAGAGGATTACATGCACCTTGGGTGGAAGATCGCACCCTAGTTACTAGGGGTGTCACGATTTCGATATTTAATCGAAATCGATCGAAATTATGTCACAATCTCGAGCCTCGAAGT
>JAUZSU010185064.1:0-12355 GCA_034780255.1 Parotocinclus maculicauda
ACACACCATACATCACTCTCGTATCACGCATGCTCCGTCCGTACCGAGCTTACAGCACGTCATATCCTACACATTGAGTAAACAGCTATTTATTGTAAGTCCTTATATTTTATGATTTATAACATTCCTTTATTGTTGGAATTAATATTTTCTAAATATATTTTCTATAAATTTTGTGATATAAATTTGTTTAAATGTAAAAGTTCCACAAAAACCCGCGAAACAGCGAAAAGCGAAAATCCGCGATATGTTTTTTTTTTCCATTAATGTTTTTTGAAAACTCACGATGCACCGAGTCCGCGAAAGATGAACCGCGAAATGGCGAGGGAACACTGGACCAGATTTCTATTTTTTATTTAATTTTATATTTTTTGTAATTAATGTTGTGTTCTCATAGACCAAAGACGGAGTGGATCAAAAAGCCAGGGTCTGTCATGGCATGCGGTGTCAGTGCACAGGTAATTTACACTTCTGTGATGGCAGCATTAATGCAGAAAAATACACTAAAATTTTAGAGCAACATATGCCTCATTGTTTGATCATATTAAGAGCTGCTCCATCTCACTCAATACCAAATTTATTTTTCCTGGACACAGATTGCACTAGGTAACAGTAGCAAAGGTAACTACACAAAGCACATGTAGCGGACCTACTTAGGGAGCAGGAAGTCATTTGAGATAGAGTTTGCTCATTTAGCGGTGCATTTTTCATGGCCAGTAACAAAGTTACAAGAAACTATGCACAATCAAAAATGTTGTACCAGTTTTAATTGGGTGTGCAGATTATTTCTCTGAGCGGGCAATTCCCACCCAAGCCCCTGTAGAGGGCGATAGAGACGATAGGTTGTGATGGAGACAGATGGTCGGCCGTGGCATGGGAGCAGACGAAAAAAGAAGACATAATAGTAATTGAGATGTCAAATACAAAAAATATTAAACCCATAGTATTGTCTGTCAAGCTTTATAAAAAATACATATTTTGTGTTACTGTTATATTGTCACGAAATCGACTGATACGGACACTAGGTGGCAGCACAGTCTAAATGGCTGGCTGGAAAACGTCATTACCGCGGAGAAGTCCCAAATTGCATAGGACCCATACTAAAAACATATAATGAATTTGCTCTTTAATTACAACCTTTCACTTTACTGTGCACTGATATTCCAGATTTTGTTTAAATTCTGAAAGCTAAGGCCAGTTCAGGCTCTCAAAATTACTTGTTCATTTTTATATACCCATACGGTACTGTACAAAAGTCCTGCTCAATCTATTATTTATATTTCTTTTTGTATTAGATTTATTTCTACAGTCGATTGAAATACATTACAGTTTTCCAAAAAATCAATAAAATGATAAAAAAAAAATAGTGTCAATCAAATAAAATATTTATTAAGTTATAGAACATTTTTATTTACGTAGTCTGGTGCATAGTGGCTTGTGGCTTAGTGGTAAGAGTACGTTTCTGGAAATCAAAGCTTCGCTTTAGCTTTCCCATGTTTTCAGTGCACTACTATTATAAAATAAATTAAGTTTAGGTTATTAATGAGTCTATATTACCAGGCTATAAAACAAGAACCAGATAAGGATGACAGCCTATCGTGTACATAGATTATATAGACAATGTTTGTGGGCACCCAAAAATTACATCCAAAACATGGGCACTGGTATGGACTTTATCACCACCTTTGCTTCTACAACAGCCTTTTTTCCTTTAAAAGACCCTTCCAGTAGATTATGGAACACGGCTGTGAGTTCTGATTAAGTCCTGACTCACTTTTGGTTTTCCTGTGCATTTTTAAAGTGTCTCATAGATCTGAGGTCAAGATTCTGTTCTCCACGAAAACTGGCAAACAATTTCTTTATGGATTATGTTTAAGGTCAGCTGGGCAAAAAATTCTTGAACTGACTAGTTGGAAGTAGAAACCTAGAAATGTGCCCATTCTACTTCCATTGTTTATCTATGGAGAATCCAGACATGTACAGTTTATATTATGAATATGTCACAAGTGAGTGATGTTGAAAAAGCAGAGTTCAATAACTAAATGGGATGTCTGCGAAATTTAGCCTATATAGGATTGTCAGGAAAAGGGCCATATACCGCACATGTATACACACTATATGTCTAAAATATTGTATGTAGACACCTAATTAATTATCTCTGTTGTTTCAGTTACACTCACTGCTAATAATGTCATAATAAAAATAGTATCTAAAATGTATTCTCTATAAACAGAGGTAGGAGAGTTTATTGTGCTGAACACCTCATTGCTCACCAGAAAACCCACATACTCAAACCCAACCGTCATCAGATTAACTGTTCCAGTCCTTATTAGTCCAGTTTTCTTACGATACCACTGCCAACAAAGGTGTTGGTGACTAGCTGTCAATGGCAGGAGACATAGTGCGTGTCATGATAACAAATATCCTCTGCTAAGCATCTGGTAATGGCAGAGACAGGGGTTGTTTACTGAAGGTGCCACCTGTGTCTGGATGGTGGACAATGAAGCTGCGAGAGTTGCTTGTGCTTGTCACCTTATCAAACCACCCTCTCTACTGGCAGTCTGTCTCAGCCGTCTGGAACTCTGACAGAACCACTGGTTTCAACACCTCCTAACCTCTCCATTTCACGTATGTATGCATATAAAGCTGTAATTTTACAGGTGAAAGTCACCAACCCCTCATTTAGTGCAACACTGCTTTCTTTGACTGTCACAATTCTGCACGACTATACATGTGTGTGGATTCCCTCATTATTTCCTTACATGTCTGAAAGTAAAGAGCAAATTACATGTAAACAATCCACAAAAGGCAGAATCCCATCATGTCCTGAATAGTATATTAGAAAACTAAATGATAAGGATTTACAATATGAATAATCTTACTGTGCACTACAAATGATCACGTAAAGATTTATTGATATTTAAACCCAGTGATTAGCAAGATTATAAAGGACACTGACTTTATCCTGGTATTTATTCAACCACTCTGGAAACTGTCCAGCAGTGTTTATGAGAACATGATCATCTTGAAATAGAAGATGATAAATGGGCAATGTTTTCACCACATGGTGCACCTGCTCCTGTAAAACAGTCTCATATTATCCTCCCATTATATTACCATGCAGAATAATTCTCAAATCATATGACATTTATGCTTAAATCACTATGGATCAACCACCATGTATAAAAGCCGTCAGGAAATGTTTTATTTATTTTTAATTTTTTTTTATTTAACCAAATATGACTAAACTGCAGTTGGAATTATGCCTTTTTGTTGATACCTAATATAGAACAGTGACTTTATTACATTTTGAATCTAGTGCAGTAGTGGACAACTAGCTTCTTGTGGTCTTAACTTTGGCCTGTAGAATTTCTATGGTGTTCTCTCTGGTCATATTGCCACACAAATGATTTTGTCATTTCAATAAACCGCCATAGCATTGCTGAACACTTGAGGACATGAACTTCCTCTATTCATAGGGAGGAGTTGCATTTGCGGCTTTTGGAAATGTTGTTGTGAGATGAGTGAGAAATGTAGTCAACTGTGGTACATGATCAAAGCTGGATGACAAGTGCACTCATTTATACACACAAAGAATCCACAGATGGTGAGAACTTAAATCTGGAAGATTCATAATCAGTAAGTACTGATACACTTTCAAATGGTTTTACCATAATCTGTTTTTGTGTACTTCACACTTACTTAAGTGTACATTGTAATTTCTGTATCATACACTTGCATTTTAAAACAATTTTATGTCTAAATTTTTTAACCTTGCCTGCCTGAGGTTTGTGTGTGTGTGTGTGTGTGTGTACTGATCAGTCATTACATTAAAACAACCTCCTTGTTTGTTTCTACACTCATTGTATCTGCTGAACTTACTTTATAAATACACTTCTATAATTATATATGGAACTTCTATTGCTCTGCATCCTCTGTAAGCCCCCTTTCACTCTGTTGTGCAATGGGAAGAACCCCCTAGATGACCACCACAGATAGGGTAATGTTTACTTGTTGTATCATTCTCAGCACTACAGTGTCACGAACATGGTGGTGGTGTGTTAGTGGATGTTGCACTGTCACAAGTGGATCAGACACAGCTGTTTTACTACTGTTTTTAAACATCATTGTACTCATAATTAGACACACCTGAATCAGTGGTCCAACTTGCAGATGTAACATCAGAGACAGTAACTCATCAGTGGCAGAACCGTTTCTGTTAATCCTTTATCAGTGCTAGTCTATCTCTCAATGTTGGCTGGTTAATTTTGGCTGGTGGACTATTCTCTAAATCAAAAAGCGCTGAGTTTAGTCCACAATCACCTGAACTAAACACTAATGTGCATTTTGGGGGCACTTGAAGACAGAAAAAGCTTAGTCTCCCGTAAAACCACAAGATGCTCTTCATTATACATCTATATACAGTATATAGATGTATGCAATACTAAAGATATTTGCTAATTCATTGTAATGCAACAACACTTTGTTTACTTAAGATTGCTAACATTAACTTTACAGTGTGCTAAAGGCCAATTACCATAAATGAACTCTCCTGACCCTGCTGTCTAATCCTATTAAGCTCTGGGGATATACTACAAGCTGAAAATTTGCTGCACTGAATATTGTCACCTAAACTTCAGCTGGATTGCTTATGTAACTCTATTGTGCAATGCACCATGATTATACATTTCACACCCTACCGCCTCTGTTGTAGAGAAGTTGAAACACTTTCTGTCTTCAAATTTACTGAAACTGCATGAACCTCGTTTCTATCTCTCTCTCTCTCTCTCTCTCTCTCTCTCTCTCTTTCTCTCTCTCTCTGTCTCTTTCTCTCTCTCATATACCCCAACCCAGTCGTGCCGCTTGTCTATTTTCTCAGCATCTCACATTCTCACTTGGCCATGACAGAACATCTGCGATGCATGAGAAATTGCAGTGATAAAACAGGCTACAACTAATAGCCTTGTGTTTACAACTGTGATGTAAAAACTGTTATACTTATTCATGCGCTGAAGGTACTGCATCCAATCTAAGAAACATTAACTAATTATAGTCTTATTGGTTTGGGTTTGCTTTTCTTTTACTAAATGCTTCTTTGATTTCTGTGTTACGTAATGTATTATGTATTTAACATGTGTATCGCATTCACTATCTTAACATAATGGTGGAACAGGCTTTTTGTTAGGACTAATATATCAACACACCTGAGATTATCTGGGATGTGAGCCAGCAGAATTGTCCTATACATACATGTAACTGGTCTAAGTTTAAGCATGACATTGGTCCTTAGACTTCTGTGCTGTTGCTATGGATCTGAACATATCTCTCCAGACTCGTTTTTATCTCCTCACTGATTTTTATGAGATGCTATATTCTAGTTTGGCATATTGTTGTTTGATTAGCAGATACGTGAATATGTAGCTTCAGAGGGTTTGGTGTTTATGTAATGTCTCTCTCACCTTCTCTTTTTTCTTTCCCCATCGCTTTCCATTTCTATCTCTCTCTGTCTCTCTCTCTTTCCTCACGAACTCAGAGAGGATGAAAGTAGCCCACTTCCTATCGTCATGGTAACAGTATGTGAATGCTAGCTAGAGGGAGAGAGAGAAAAGGGGAGGGAAAGAGACAGACAACAAGTAAGAACTGCATTAGAAAACAACATCAGTCTCCAGAGTCATCTGAAAGGTAGGTAACAAGAGGGAAAATGGCTATTAGGAGATCATTTCAGGGCTAGGTAATGTGCAAATATGACGAGGCATTGATCTTGCAAGGCTAGACAGAACCGCAGATGACTTATATATGACGTTAGCATCAATACTGCGGTGTTGTTTTGGCCAGGTGACCCTGATGTTGACATTTTAGCTTGTGTATATCCTTCTCTGCTTGATATATTGTGCTGTTGTAATGACAATCACTGTCAGTGTCTTTGTGTATCACACAGATGCTGTGTTTCATAATTCTTTCATTAGACCTCCATGTTTACTGAATACGTCATTGTAGATTGACGTGTTGCAGCCAATAGTGAGGTTGAACTATTTATTTCATTTGCAATCAAATAATATCTTCATGTTGTGTTATAAATCTTATTGTATTCACATGTAAATTAATCAGTTCTTCAGTTGAATTATTTATCACCTTAATCACACATCAATCAGACTCAACCCATTTCCATCCAGAGCAAAAGAATCCATGTTTGTAGCGTTACTGCTTAAGATGTAAAAAAAATCCTCAGTGATTTACAAATGATTTTGAGCAGATTACATTGCAGTGAAGTCGCTCTTAGTGCCTGATTTTGTTTATTGATTCTTCAGCAAAAATAAATGTTGTCATTCCACTTTACAGAACAGAAGGTGTCCGTTTTTAGCAAATACCCCCTTAAAAGTACACTGCTCACAAGAATTAGGGGATATTTCATTATAGAATATTTAGAATATTATTTAGAATATATTTAGAATATTACCTAATATTTGTAGATTATGTCATATCTCACTGTAAATATTTTTCTAATAATAATATTCTGTTTATGTGTTTTTTTCTTATGATGAGGCACCATACATTCTGTAGCTATGCCCTTGCACTGATGTATTCAATTACCTACCGAGCACACCTTGAATAGGTACTGCTGAGATTCATTTTTGGTCTGTTCTCACGATGTATATGGGTGTTCACCATAGCTGTTGCCATGGTGAACACCCACTCAAAAGGCCAAGCAATGATCCAGATCAGCTGATCAGTTTAATTTTATATCAGTTTTATTTTATTTGTATTATTTCTTATATTCTTTTATTATTTTTTTATTATGTCTTGTTGCCTTAAACATTATTATTCTATCTTGTTCTAACAACCAATCACCCTGAATACATTAGCAGATATTTATGTTTGCGTTAGGTCTTCTATAACAAACATCAATGCGTTGACCAAATCTCAATTGTGTTGCAGGTTATGCATTTCTCAAGGTTGTGAAGCATAATTATAACAACCAGATGGGCTCTGTCTAGCATTAATTAAGAAGGTTTTACACAAGGCAAATTTGCTCCTCTGAAGAAAAATGGAACATACACCTGTGTTTTGTCCATCTCATACTTGGAAAGGCCCCAGTGTCTCAACATTTTCCTCTGAATGGGATGATAACCTCAACTCCTACCTTATGGCACCGGATGTGATCAAACCCCCTCCACAGTTCCAAGATCCAGAGGACCCTTGCCAGTCACCAACAGCCAGCTCTACTGTCATTAGAAGAAGGGATAAGGAAATGGTCAAGGCAGGCACCAAGCCAAAAGAACGCAGAAGTAGACCTACCAGTGTCATTGAGCCCCACAAGCGATCATTGTCCCTTTCCACAGCCATTACCTCCAATAAAGTTGTAACACCAAGAAGATGTGAAAGCTATGCACTATCATATTCAAGCAGCAGCTCAGAGGACAGTGGCAGTGATAGCACCCCTGTGAGGACAGGAGATCATCTTCCTGATGCAGTACCCCAGCACAGAGCACGGAGCATTGTTCTGAAAAAGGCCAAAAGGAAACCGACCCCACCTGCACGTACAGTGTCACTGCACAGACTTACAGAGTCAAAGCATCCAGAGCGTAGAACACAGAGTCTCTACATTCCCAATGATTCCCAGAATCTAATGCTCCTACCCGACCTAATACCAGTATGTAAAAAAGATACTGACCCTTCCACTTTAACTCCTGAAGCACCAGTTAAGATTTCAAATCAGTCCCTCACCAGTCACCGATCACTAAAAGAACAAAGGCTCAGTGAGCAATGCAAGTCTTTTACAAGTTCACTAGTAGATGATCATGTAAATGAAGCTACCAAAGGACCTTACAACTCCGACTGCAACAATTCACCAACGTCCACTTGCTCATCTCCCTCTCAACCCTATTTCTCCTCCCCTACCAAGCTACCTATCTCAGCTTCCCCCTCCAGTGGCTACTCAAGTCAATGTGACACACCCACTCAATCCATCTCTACTATGGTAGCACCTTCTCCACTTGGATGCAGGATGCGGCCCAAGCACTTCAGTTCTGTTCCCGGTCAAAAGGCCAAAAATGGCAAATCAAGGTTATCCCTGCAATTGCCTGAGGTGCAACCTGCCATTACCAATCCTGATCCTTCTCTTCTCTTGCCAAAAGCAATTCGGCGTTACTCTGATGCCTCAAGACCTAAGCAGGGAGGGAGCATGCTGGTAATGCCTGTTGTGACTCAGCAAGACCTAAACAATGTGCGTTTGCGTTCCATAAGTAGCTCTGACTTGGACTCTGGTGTCATTGTTGAAGCTAAAGAACAGGATGCTAGCTCTGTTACCTCTCAGAGCAGTCCAAAAAGTAAACCGCCTGTAGCACCCAAACCTGTTTCTAAATGGCCACCTAGTGCTGTCACAGTGAATGACTGTGGCACATGTTCAGAAGTACATCCTCCAGTACCCAATACCAATTATGGACAGGAATGCATTTACTCAACAGTTAACAAAGTTAAGCCCAATGCTATTCTTTCACACTCATCCAATGCTAGTAGCGACCATAAGCACATGCAACGGTTTCCAGAGCATATAAATGTGACCAACTGCGTACAAACCCAGTGCAGTACTGAAGACACAAATGTACTGCCCTTTAAGCCTCCCACTGATGGCAAACAAAGTACCCAACAGAAGAAAATAAGATCACAAGGTCCTCCAGTTTCAAAAAGACCTACATTGGTGTTTACAAATTGTGATAATAAATCTATCTTAGAGAAATTGGAAAAGCATGCCGAGCCATCTGCCAATTATGAAAAGCCTAGAAGTGTGCAACAAGAATACCATGTTACAGTGTATGGTTTTATACCCACTCACCCACATGCCAGTGAAACACAACCAAATGCAGCAGTTACACCTGGTTAGTCATTTATAGTGAACATAATAAATAATATATGTATATACCGAGAACATAAGTTAAGTTTTTAACATCCAATAATGTATTCATATGTTTCTAACGCAGAGCATGAATTTTATGACAACAATGAGAGGCAAATGGCAGAAACAGAAGCTGTACCCTCGTCTCACACAACAGAAGACTTATTTACCATTATTCACAGGTAAGATAATAATTCATAAAGGAAGATTCATTTCTGTTGTTGACACTTCGTGTCAGTAAAATGTTTTTCTTAGTCGCTTACATTTACACATTACTATTTGCAATTAGTTCTTTTATGCTACCTTTATCATTTGGCAGATCTAAGAGGAAACTTTTTGGCCGTAAAGACTCTTTTGATAACAAGCAAGGTGACTTTGGCACTCAGGGGCTCGGTGGTGTTTCCAAAACTAGTTCCCAAAATGACAACTTCATGGCTCTTCTGAGAAGGACCAGAAGTGCCAAGGCCAGCTGTGGAAGCCGGATCTCAGCCACAGAGCTTCTGAAAAGCTCCAAACCTGCAGCTGCTGAAGCCACAGATCTGACCACCTACAAAAAACACAACATGATGCAGTCGCATTGTCCTTGAATTGATCCTTTAGTGTTGTTTTGGCCAAACAGTACATTTTCAAAGTGTTGCTTGCTTAAGCTTGTGTACTATGTGCGTGTAAATATCTCTCTTAAGTTTACAGTAATTTGACAGTATAGCTGAATTGATTCTGCATTTTTGAAAATTAAGAATTGTAATATTAGCAAATAAAGCTTTATAATCTAATAATTGCAAAAACATGTAAATGTAAAATACAGACAGAGTTGCTTTTATATATTGTCTAAATGATAATGTTTATGTTATCCTTCTGAAGCATTTTTGGGCCTTTGTCATCTATATCTAATAGTACACATGCACTCACACCTCCTTCTTTCTACAGTAGTTATCCATATTATTAGTTCCACTTACCATATAGATACTTTATTGTTACACAATTACATACTGTAGTCCATCTGTTTCTCTACATATTTGTTAGTTAAATTTACTCTGTTCTAAAATGGTAACATCTAACAGACATCAGGTACTATTTGGGTGATGGATCATTCTCAGTACTGCAGTGACACTGACGTAGTGGTGTATTTGTGGGTTTTGTGCTAGTATGATTGGATAAGACACAGCAGCACTTCTAGAGTTTAATACACCATCTACTCAGTGTCTACTTTATTTGAGACATTCTCGTTATTGCTCCAAAGTAAAGTCAGATACAGCTTCTAATATGCTCAATTTGTGTTTGTCATTTTCTAATTCTTCCTCGGTGCTCATATGATACTGCCTACACTGCCGACATTTTTGTTTGAGGAACTATTTTCAGGCAAGCAGTAACACCGAGGTGTTTGAAGACTCCAGCAGCACTGCTGTATCTGAACCACTCATACCAGCACAACACACTAACATACCACCACCACATCAGTGTCACTGTAGTACTGAAAATGACCCACCACCCAAATAGTGCATGAAATGTAGGGGTCCTGATCATTATAGAACATAGTAAAGGGAACTAACAAAGTATGTCGAGAAACAGGTAGGCTACAGTTCATAGTTACATAACTACAATGCGCTTCTATATTTTAAGTGGAACTGCTATATGGACAATAAGTGAGAAACAAGGACATGTATCTATTAAAGTGATCAGTGAGTGTGCGTATGCTGTGTAATACTGACTGTTCTCAGAAAATACTGCTATACTATGCTGCACTCAGAAATGTAAATGGTTTGCTGTTTTTGCACTAAATGTCTGTAACACAAAAAATTATTCTGAATTGTCACAAAATAAAACAGTTTCTGATGCAGAATAAGAATAGCTATTCACTGACAAATACTCAACGCTCAAACTAAAATAAATGATCTGGTCAATGAGTAAGAGTGGTGTGTAAATGCTTGCAAGAATAATTGGAGGGAATTAATATAATCTTTAGGTCACTCTGACTAATCTCTAGCTCTAGACCTGATACAGCTTGTGCAAAGAGATTATATGAGTCACAACCCAGAGAATACAAGGTCTTTTTTTACTATTTATTTCAAGCTATTTTCAAAATTGACATTTTTTCCATTCTGTACAAAAGCTACTGTTTGAGGATTTTCTTGTTTGACACCAATAACTATGTGATACATGAGGAGTTGTCCTACATCATGGAAGGACTATGCAGTTCTTCCAATACCTCATAGATCATGGTAAGTGCATCTCACCAAGATACATTATACAACACGTGAATAAAAAAGCAGAAGTAAAATGTATGTGATGAAAACCAAACCTTAAAATAAAATACAAAATAATGAACACTATATGACAAAATATTAAAATGAATTTTGAATATGCATAAAAAGTATTATTTTGCTCATATGCATACCAGTAGATGCCGATTGTAAATACATATACTTCCACTGGGTCCTTAATTTGGTATATTATAGTAGTATATTTGTATGTGTTTTTGTATATTGTCAGATGTTTGCTTATCTGCACTGCTCTACATTGGCCGAGAGCGAGGTCATGTTTTCAAGAGTTTATCTGCTCTGCAATTTAAACCAATTTAAATTTTAAAATATATAATTTTATGTTATAGACATTTACCTTAATATTTTCACATATAATGTTGTATATTGTACAGTATGGGACTAAGGCCAAGGTCACGTTGTTCTGTAAGAACCTTAGAGAGAGGCTTAGATGTTTATGTCCACACTGATTCTATTTATGTTTTTACAAAATTACATGAAAATCCTGGTGTGTATGATTAGCTAAGCTATTGAGCTATGCTGATATTTTTCAGACAAGCTTCCCACATCACACTGGAGATGATTTGTGAGCAGTGTATATATATATATTTTGTCATAGGTACACTTCAACTGTGAGAGACAGAATCTAAATAAAATCCAGAAAATCCCATTAAATAATAAATAATTAATTTGCATTGTAATGCATAAAATAAGTATTTGATACAATTAGAAACAACACCTAATATTTGGTACCCTTGAAACCCTTGTTTGCAATTACAGAGGGCAGGTCCCATGTAGTTCTGGACTGATACCTGACCTTTCTCAGAATTATCCTTACCCCACGAGGTAAGAGTTTGCATGGAACCCCAGACCAAGGAAGGTGGACAGTCACCTTGTTTTTCTTCCATTTTCTAATAATTGCACCAACAGTTGTTTCCTTCTCACCAAGCTACTTAACTATTGTCCTGTAGCCCATCCCAGCCTTGTGCATTTCTACAATTTTGTCCATGATGCTCTTAGACAGCTCTTTGGTTTCAGACATTGTGAAGAGGTTTTTAGTGTGATTGATTGAGTGTGTGGACAGGTGTCTTTTACACAGATAACAAATTCAAACAGGTGCAGTTAATACAGGTAATGATTGTAAAATAGGAGGGTTTCTTTAAGAAAAACTAATGTGTCTGTGAGAGGCAGAATACTTTTTTGT